>LKNJ01007482.1:0-12995 GCA_002120245.1 Maccullochella peelii | reverse complement strand
GACCATTCTCTCTTCGCAGAGTGTGGAGGCTGGCAGACAGGTGAGGGAGGGGTGTTATCCAGCCCTAACTACCCCGACATGTACCCCAGCCCTAGTCGCTGTGCTTGGCTGCTAGAGGCCCCAGAGGGCCACACTATCACGGTGAGTCTGCACCATGGCCTGGAGCAGTGAGTGAACCTAAAGAATGGAAGGAATATACACTGGTATACACCATCACATCATCACAGCACTGTATTACAGTCTACAAATGTCACTGTTGCTGTTGTGTATGTGTGTGTATAACTGTACATATTAGTTGAATGTTTACCTTGTTGTCATTGTTTTCCGCTGTTTGTCTGTTTCTGGGTATGTATATTGAGAGCAACGAAAAACTGGAGTCAAATTCCGTGTGTGTACACATACCTGGCCAATAAAGACGATTCTGATCATGACATTAGACACAATTTAGATGTATAGCACAAATGTACCATATCTAATTGAAGACATTTCTTTTTAAATTCTCACATAGTGGCTTGATAATGCACACAAATTGCCACTGTGAGTCAGCCATTGTTATTTCAGCATCATGCAGAAGTTGTTTAACCCCAGGAGCTACTGCTTTGTAGCCACCTAGCTTGTAAAAATGTCCCTGGTTGCCACTCTGCTGTTTTTACTGCAGCTAAGCTTCAGCTACTTCAACCTGGAACCCCACTCTCAATGTGACTGGGACTCTGTCACCATCTTTAATGGAGGATCCCCTGGCTCCCCTGTTATTGGCCAGTACTGTGGGACCACCTCCCCAGGAAACATTCAGTCAGGATCCAACAAGCTTGCTGTAGTCTTCCTGGCTGACCATAGTGTGTCCAAAGGAGGCTTCGTGGCCTCCTGGTCTACAGATTCCTCAGGTGGGTTTTACACTAGCTAAATGAACATGCTGTACATGTTCTGTACTGAACTGACTTAGTTGTGATAGAAGTACATGTAGTAAGTACACCCATTGCTGTCGTCTACGCTATGTTTTTCTCAACACAGGGATCCATTTTCTCCATATAAGTTCCAATCAGCTGCCACAGCAGTGCAAAATCTTTACTTGAGCCCTGTAAGTTTTAGGAACTACATCACGTGTCTAAGACTGTTTGAGTGTGGGTATAGTGTTGTGGTGTTACTGACAGAATACTTTGTGAGAGTGTCTTCTGTGACGAGGCCAAACAGTGCAGGTAAAGGGGCAGGCTCTAGCCATACATGTGTAATATAAGAAAGCGTTGTGTCCCAGTACACATGGAGTTTGGAACATATGGGTTAATGTGACAGGTGCTAGCTTGGAACATTCTCACGCCCAGTCCAAATCAGGACTCATTTGCAATAATCGGGACGTGGTCCAGTGGAGAAGATGTACTATTTTGAATTTTTATAGAACGGTAGCAATAATTTGCTTCTCTTTGTCAATGGGTGCAGTGTAATCGGTACAATTAGCAACACGGTACAAGACACAAGTCATTATACAAGCAACATGTACTTGCGTGTGTTTGATTGTTGTTGGATGACATTTGGCTGAGCAGTGGAAAGAGACGGAGCCAGGTTCAACTTTTTGGCCACATGGCCCTGAGTGATTTTTGCAGGAGCTCTTTGTGCAGGTGTCTCACTTCCCTCGGTAACACCTTGCCCGATTTATAACAGCCTGATTCCCCCAAGACAAAGTAATGTAATAATCCCAGTTGATGATTGCATTGTTTTGTGGAGATCCATTCAATTCCCAGTTAGATGTAGGCCTATACAACCTCTGTTCTGAAAACGGTCCACATCCTACTTCTCGCCAGGGAATTTTCAGTCCCTAAGGATGAGAGCTGCAACCCTGTGAATGGAGCTCATTCAGTCCGCTTTCATCGGTGTTCTCAATCTTTCTTTTTATAATTTTATACATGCACTATGCAGTCACTTATTTTTGTTTTTGGCCAGGCTGTGGAGGGGTGATCCATGCTGATACAGGAACAATCAAGTCTCCAAACTATCCCCAGAACTTCCCAGCCAATGTGGAGTGTTCCTGGCAGATCATTGCCCATGAGGGAAACCATGTGGAGATGAGCTTCAACAGTGATTTCCAGATTCCAGACAGCACTGGGACCTGCCAGAGCAGCTACATCAAGGTACCAGCACTGAGCTACAGCCAAAACATGTTCAAATGATGTGTCAGTTCAGGGCCTGTTACTGCAGCTGCACTTAAGCCAACATTATCTTAAGATAATATTGTGCTAGCTTGCCCAAGTTTTAGATGATATCACGATGTTCCAAGATCTCAGCACAGCAAATTACTTTGGCGAGTACAGCACAAAGTTGACGTAACCGATAGAATCGATGGCCAGAGCTTGGAAAAAAAATTATTAAAAAATATAATTATATTATTATATAGATAAAGCAGACAGGTTAAACTGACAAACAGTGCGTGACTGTTTCACAGCACAGGTCTGTGGTGCCCTATCTCAGGCCCTGGATAGGGCACCGGCTGCTACATTATTCTGGTCTGAAATGTGCTTCGCCTCAGTGTTATCCGTCTGAACACCGAACATTGGCATGATGGAAGTTAATGGATTGTGGTCTGAGTAAACCATTATCTTGTCACCGCTGTCGACATAAGGCATCTTTCTCAGTAGTTGAATATGCTCGTTGATGTTTGTTTAGCTTCTTGGAATGGTATGCGACTGGTCTTTCATAACTGTCCTCTCCAGGCTGTAGGAGCAAAGCTCCAATCTCTGCATATGCATCCACAGTGAGAGCAAATGGTGAGCTAAAGGCTGGAGCTTTCAGAACCGTAGTGCTGGACAAAATGGCCTTGACCTGAGCAAAAGCCACCTGACACAGTTCAGACCACATCCACTTCAAACCTTTGACTGGTCGATCCTGGGGTAATTGCAGCGAAGCTGCGAACAAAACAGTGGTAAAACCCACACATACCCAAAAACTCCATGAGCTGTGTTCATTTAGAGGGAGCAGGGAAGTCAACAATAGCTTGGACTTACTGCCCTGGGTCATATCCTCAATTCTGTTATCTGTTATGTACTACTAACCTTTACATTAATGTTACACCTGCTGACTCACAAAACACTGAAACAGCCATACGTTTGCTACGCAGAAATCACTATTCGGTATGAACTGCAACCGCCAAAGCAACCATAGCCATTACACTAACGTTACACTTACTGACACACAAAACTCTGAAGGATGCAGGTCTTACCAAGACCCCAGAGAGTCCAGCTCATCTCTCGCAGTGTCGCATCTGTCTAGCGTGGGTGTTAGAAGCAAGGACCAAAGTCATCTTGTGTGTCATCAACCGTGCACTGGAAATTGAGGCTGCCAGACAATGGCTCAAAAATGTGAGAAGTGCATGAATCAGAGGAACTTTCTGGGAAACGGGCTGACGTCAACGTGGAGGAAAATGTTAAGTTGTAAATTGTTGGTTGGTTTTTTTGTTTTTGTTTTTTGAATCATTCAGTATAAGGCATCCCAGTCCAACTAAGCAGTTTCTTCAATCATATTTACATGATGTATACGTGATATTTGGATATTTTGGACTGTACTTTTTTCTGCAGGTGTGGTCAGGTCTGACCCAAAACACAGAGGCTCTGCTGGCGACAGGCTGTGGTTCGGTGGCCCCGGGCCCCATCATTGCTCCATACAACATGATCACAAGCCGATTCCAGAGCACTGAAGCCCCTGGCAGAGGTTTCTCAGCCTCCTTCAGCACCAGTAAGAAGGGCAGCCGAGGCAGCTTCACGTCACAGTCTTAACAAGACCATACTGTCTGTAACAGTTTGAATCTGAAACCCAGTGGCCTTGAATGTTAATCATTTCTCACACGAGAAGACATGTTACCAGTAAAGCTCCTTTTGTGACCGGAAGCTTTTCCGTGAGTGATTTATTTGCATTAAGAAATGGCTTTCATCCCAGCTTTCATAAGACACAGTCTTAACTGAGATAGCAGGCACTTTGGTTGGATTGAGGAATAAGGTGGCCAGTCCCAACAAAATGCAAAGACGCTCTCATGTCTTCTGTTCATCAGGGTGCGGGGCAAACTTCACAGCTCCCAGCGGCCGTGTGGTTTCTCCAAATTATCCAGCCGATTACCCTGACTACTCCCAATGCAACTACACCATAGATGCTGGAGAACAGACTGTGATCCTCCTCACCTTCCAGGTCTTCCAAGTAGAAGGCAAGTGTTGGCATTAGCAACAAATGGACAAAGAATCACTGAGTGCCCCGCCTCCCTTTTGGAACTCTTGGGAGTAAATGTTTTGTGCTCTTTGTTGTTTGATAACCAACCCTGTCTGTTTGTTGTCTAGCACAATCCACCTGTCTGTATGATGGGCTGAAGATCTACAACCTGGCTACCAGTGGCCCTGCTATTGCCACTCTGTGTGGGACCAGCATCCCAGGGCCCTTCTCCACCTTTGGCCCCATGTTACTCCACTTCTACTCTGACTCAATGATCAGCGACAGTGGCTTCATGGCCGAATACAGAGCCATCCGTAAGTAAAGAAGAGGAGAAAGAACTGCTATATTCTAATGAGCAAAAGGAAGTTATCAACAGTGGACAAAAGCGTCTGTCAAAAATTCGCCCACTGCTACATTCTTCAAACACAAAAGAGTACATTTTATACTGTTTTTTTTTTTGCTTATTTATTATTTTATATTAATATATTCTATTTTATTTTTTGGCATCTGCCTTCGCCACCGTAATTTTACCCAGAAATAAAATACCAAGTGGTCATTTAGAGATTGGTATACTGTACATGTAATGATACTGTGTGTGTGTCTACAGCATGTGGTGGTTTCTTCAACGGCACTATGGGCACAGTGAGCAGTCCGGCACTCTCCGTGACCAACTACCACCACAACATCAACTGCACCTACCACATCATGGTCCGAACAAACACTGTGGTGGATCTCAAGTAAGACTGCAGTGCAGGACTGGACTGGGCAACTGAAAGTACTTTTGACATGTAGTTTTCAGTTACAGAGAGAGGGGGATTTTTACATGTTGCGTCACACAATAATTCCTTTCAGTCTGATGAAATATCGCTCTTAGAGGCCAAGATGGTTTTCAAGCCAATACAGATGGTTCTTAAAACTACTGGCATACTTTTTGTAAAAATGGTAGACATAATGTTTCACACTAGTATTCATAAACTACACTGGTATGAATAAATCTATGAACAATGTAAAGAGAATAGGAGGGCAGAGAGAGAGGACAGAAGTGTGAAATGATTACACTCGTATTTCACAATTATTGTAATATTATGGCTTATATCTTGAATACAACCTTGTTAGTCACACGAGGAAAACAAACTTGAGGCAGCTTGGAAAATAATGTCAAACATCTTTAGTTTCAATTTTCACATATTTTTTTGGGACTTTTCAGAAACACTTTAGACCAAATCAAAGCCTTACCTGTTGGTCCCCATGGGGCTCAGGCTGGATCAGGGTTGTGCAGGACAGGTTCCCTGTGGCCACAGTACAAACTGGAACTGTGTTACTGTGAATGAGGAATCTAAAGCTTGATGTAATATTTCCTTTTCTCTCTGCAAAGGTTTAACACCTTCCACCTGGAGGCGTCGTCTTCCTGTAACTATGACTACGTGGCAGTGTATGATGGGCAGGACACCTTGGCGCCTTTGCTGGGGAAATTCTGTGGCACAGTACTCCCACCCAATCTGCGCTCCTCCACCAACCAGCTGTACATCATCTTCAGGACAGATGCCACAGTGAATGGGATTGGCTGGAGGGCTACTTACAGTGAGACGCTCGGTAGGTCGCTTGCTGTTACTGGATTTGGGATGCCAGCTGAGGATGGAGTAGATATTTCCATTTGGTAGTAACAGCATGTTGCATGTCTGCATATTTGTTGTACTGTGTATTTGCACATGAATACTTTGAACCTCCCAGACATTATGTCTTTTTTTTATTATACGATTGAAGAAATGATGATAAGGGTTTATTTCTGCCTGCAGGTCCAGCCCAGGGATGTGGTGGCTACCTGTCCATGCCCATGGGCATGTTTGGTTCTCCAGATCCAAACCTGGATGGGCTCTATGAGCCCAGGATGGACTGCCTGTGGACCATTCAGATGTCGACCAACAAGGCTGTCAACCTGACCTTCAACTCCTTTGAGCTTGAGAGCTCCTCTACGTGCTACTACGACTATGTCAAAGTAAGGAACCCCAGCCATTGAAATATTACGGCTTTCCTTTCATTAGAACTTCAGTAAATTGAGCGCTTGTGCTTTGTCATGTTGTTGTAACCATAGCTATGTCCAACTGCAACATGATGATCATTCGTTTAGTCGTTGCCTGATTTGCAGTGACATCAAACATGAATGACCATGTGGGCAGCAGATACTGCATAATGCTTTCATTTGTACCTTACTAGTGTGAATGGATGATAACTAGCTAGCTAATGATCATTTGGATTAACTTTAACTACAGTTGTGGATTTAAAGTCGTGTGGGTGCACTTCTGCAACTCATGATGCCAAGTGTAACAATCAGAGGCACTTCAGATATGTCCTACTTGTAATACTAAAGTACTGTAGGATAATACTATGTTGACAGTAATACTAAAATGGATTTGGTGTTTTCTGTTAATGTCTTCATCTCTCTCAGGTATATGATGGGGACAACATGAACTTCCCTCTGGTTGGGACATTTTGTGGAAACTCCATCCCTGCTCCTTTTGTATCGACTGGGAACTTCCTGACTGTTCACTTTGTCACTGATAACTCAGTGCATAGACGAGGCTTCAACGCCACCTACAGAGCTGTGGAATGTAAGACACTTTCTACACTGCACGGTCTCTACTGCTACAGGGACAAGGCTTCATTTTCATCAGAAAAGCTTTGGCCGGGAGTGCTGTCCAGTCACAGCACACATGTAGAAGGTTACTCTGACACAGTGAGCATGGTGCCAAACACAGTTCCTTTTGGAAAGTCGTTCCATCATTACCTCGTGTATTCTCTCTCTGTGCTCATTATCGGAGTGGTGTGTCTTTGCCAAGAACAAAACACCAAATACTGACTTTACATACACAACAGAACATCATAATAACCTGCTGGCTCCTGGCAGGCACCAGGCCACCACTGGACCGACGTCTTCTGAGGCCAGCTGTCAGATTGGATAGATTCATGGCGTTGGTGCTAGTTTTACTCTTTTCTCATCGCTTATCCCAGTGTGCATATTAAAGTCTGCTGGAGTGGAGCTGATGAGCGTCGCATGGGTTGTTAACGCCATTTGTCTTTCCATAAAGATGTACTACTCAGATATAGGTGTGTCCACTGGGATGTTGAAAAGTAAAAATTTTTTTTTTCTCTAATTTAGGATCGTTTTCTTGGCGAGTTATCGATGATGACAGGAGTGGGGGGAGATTTTTAGAAAAGGGTTTGGTGATCAACTTTGCAGTCAGTGTTAAAGAAATAGAAAATGCTAGATGTACTGGACAAGCTTCTTTATACAGCTGCAAAAACTCACGAGCTTTAGTTTCAACCTGTTTGTGTGGGGCTGCAGCTCTGGTTGCTGGTTTTAAGAAGAAGAGAAGGTTGAAGAATCTTTGACAATCAGAAAACAGAATGCTCACCATCATTTATTTGCTGTAAAAGGCCAGCTGTAGGGAGTTTTTCTCTCTGAAACTCAACAGAGCTGAAAGCCATCAGCTTTGAAAGGATTTCTGTTTCAACTACCGTCATAATACTAACCTAATGCTAACTTAATGTGATAACAACCAAGATAATTGCAATAATAACTTATGGGAAATATAAAGTGGAAAAGCAAATAAGAGAATAAGTAAGTCAATAATGAAATTAACACATAAATGGTAAAAGATATTATATCACATGTATTGATAACAGATAAATGTAGAGGAGACATAACAGTCACAGAAGAGGAAAGAAACACAAAGCATGGGTGTACAGTATTTGCTGATTGGAGGTCAGGCCAAATGTATAAAAGTGCAGTCTGATGGTGGGGGGGTGACGTTCAGAAACGGGGAAGGTGTTTGATCGATCGATCGGTTTCTTTACACAGTGTTCTGTATCTGGCCATGTGATGTCTGACTGGTTGGGGTGGATCCACTTAAATATGGATTGGGGTTGATTTTCTAGGAAATGATGGAAGAAGTGTGGGCCTTCTTGGTGAGAGGCCAGTTTAATTCTAAGTGTCTTGTTTTTCCAATCACATTTGGAGATGATGGAGTGCAATGATTCTCCAAAGCCACATTTTTTTCCAAGTGGCAAATAAAACTGTCCAGTTTACTTCACCAAAAGCTTTCTCTGCATCCAGGGAGACTATCATGGTCTCTGTTTTTGAAGGGATGGATGAGTAATGCATTAGACACCACTATACTACATTGTCGGGTACAGAAGCACATAATACAAGGCATGCAGAGGAATGAAATGACGTTAATAGAAATACAGACTCGATAAGACGACATTGTGCTGCATTATGAGCAGAAGCTCAGGCATAAACGGCACATACAGTAGCTCAGACGGGTTACAGTGAGGCTGTCTGATTAAATATTACAAGCACATCAACATGCATGATGTTTACACTGAAATGGGGAAACCTAAAACAATTAGAAACTTGTGAATCACATGTAGCTACTGGAGTTTTCATTTTGTGCATTTTCCAAACCTCTCCATGTGTCTGCCTTCCCTCAGCGGTTTGCGGCGGGACACTGAATGCCACGACCACCATCCAGACCCTGACCTCACCCTCCTTCCCCAATGCCTATCCCCCTTACACCTCCTGCCGCTGGATCCTGGATGCTCCGGCCCAGGAAACCATCAAAGTGTCAGTCCAGACATTTGTCCTGCAACCCAGCCAGAGTTGCACCACAAACTACCTGGAGATGAAGGACTGGCCTATTGTGAGTTCAGACAGGGACTGGACCAAAAAAGCACTTATCATAAGTGCTGCTCATTTGTCCCGTCTTTATTAGTTTTAAGGAGCAGTTTTGTATATAAGATATAATATCCACTCTGAATGAGGTGATTCTTGTGTTTCCAGGGAGACTATGGGCAGTCACACAGGTTCTGTGCACCGGATAGTCATCCACTAGACTTCTACAGCTACGGCAGAACGGTCCTCATGCACTTCAAATCTGACACCTTCATGACAGGAAATGGCCTGAGTTTCACCTATCAGATTGCCAGTAGGTACCAGTAGTAACCCTGTCACAAGATGAGGAGCAAAATACGTAGAGGCACTACTACTTAACTTTGTACTTGCATATCTATGATTCATCTCATGAAATAACTTCAGCAGGGCTTCAAACGTGTGTGCATCACTTACATGTGTGCAAGCTCGGTTTAAAAAAGATTCATTACATTCATCTATGGGAACTTTGACCTGTATGTACCAGTAACTGGCTGCCAGTAGAGGGCATATTTACACCATCCCAGCAGGCAGCAGCTTCACTGACTCCAACTTAGTCAGTATTGTGAAGTAAGAAAGTGTCCCTGTTTCTCTGGATAATCCACAGAACACACTCTCACAGTTTACATTGACTCCTTTTCCTGAAGAAATAGTCCCAAAGAACTGTACAATAGGTTTTGAAATAGTGGGAATGACAGGTACTGAGTGAGATCAGTTCTCTAACTGAGCTGGTGGTTTCCAGGCTGTAGCAGAACCTATGAACAGGAATACGGCTACCTGAAGAGTCCGGGCTGGCCTGACACCTACCCCCACAACATGGACTGCACCATCATCCTGAAGGCACCACAGAACAGCTACATCTCCTTCTTCTTTAACAATTTTGATGTGGAGAGCCACACCAACTGTAATTTTGACTACCTGGAGGTAAAACACCCAGCACACACGCAGAGACGCACACACTTTCACTGATTACCTTCATTTATGTTATTCAGACTTTCCTCACGTCGGGAGAATTTCTTTATCTGTCTTTGTGAGCACACCTCAACAATAAGTGGACCAGAACACACACACACACTACGTGGCCTAAATGAGGCTAACTGCCCCTTTGGCAGTAGGGCTGCTCAAAATGGGCATCAATTATCACAATATTAACAAGGATATCTATATATAAAACATGTATATTTGCCATATCATCTTGCAATACAGCAAATTTATGATGTATGAACAATCATATACTATAATCAAACTGGTGTTAAATGCAATGAGCTCTGTTCCACTTTATAATCATAAAAAGTCCTGCTCAAAGGGGCCCAAAGCAGGAAAAACAGCCCTAGGCCAAAAGGATGTGGACAGGGGTGTCCACGTACTTTTGGCCATATAGTCTATAAGTCTTTACGCATGAGATGTAAATGTGTGCTGCTGCTCTGTCCTGTGAATCACAGCGCTCCCTGTTGTGTCTCAGATCCGTAATGGCAGCACAGCGGACTCGCCACTCATTGATCGCTTGTGCGGCAGCACCCTGCCCAGCCCCGTCTTCCCACAATCCAACATGCTCTACTTACGCTTCAAGAGTGACTTCTCCGCCGCCCGAGACGGCTTTGAGGCCACGTGGACGTCCTCCCCTCACGGTCAGAACTGAACTGTTTATTCAAAGCAGCTTCCATGAAACATCCACAGCTTCCAGGTTGTCATTCCAGCCAAAGTCTAAAACTGTTGCTGTCACCACTTAATGCATGTTAATCCTAACAAAATCTATGAACATGTTCAAACTGTTTACATTCAACAGTAACACAGCCGCTGGGAGAAGCCACGGCTAAAACTCATTGGCTTTCATTGTGGACACTCAAACCTCTCATATGTACAAAAGACACAGAAATCACATTGTGTAATTCTCTCCTGTGAAACTCCCTGCATACATAAACTCTGTGTTCCTGACCCACTGGATCCTACATACATATCAAGCAATAACATAGTGTGTGTTCATCAGCCCCTGCCTACACCCAGCTCCCCTTCATACTGTAAATCTGCATTCTTAAAGCCAGAGATGAAACAACCCTGATGTCAGGGTTATCTCCAAAATGACCAGGAAAGTAATGGATCTGGTCTCATGATTAGCAGCACAGTTCCCTGGAGGCTCTACACACTGTGTCCACATGATTGTAGATTTATTGATTGTATTTCCTCTGACCTGGTTGTGTTCTCCTAGGACCAGGGTGTCTTGTGTTGGATGTTTATCTTATATTTGATCTTGGTCTAGTTTGTCCTGCTTGGAAGCAGTACAGATGGCCCATGTCTTCCTTTTTGCTTACCCTACCTTTCTGTTTGGTGTGTTTGTGTTCTAGGTTGTGGTGGCATTCTGTATGGAGACCACGGATCATTCTCAAGTCCAAACTACCCAGGCACTTATCCCAACGGTTCCCACTGTGAATGGGGCATCATGGCTCCCAGAGGTCGCGTGGTGACAGTCACCTTTGCCCAGATCAGTATTGATGACCCTGGAGACTGCCAGAACAACTTCTTGAAGTTGTATGATGGCCCAGACACCTCGTCACCGCCTATTGGACCGTACTGTGGAGTGGTATGTAACCCTGTAATGTAGCAGACTTAGGGGGGGTACTTACTGAGCCTGTCGCCGGCAGGGGCAATATCAATCCAGCAAAGGAATGGTGCACTCATGAACAATAAAAAGAATGTTTAATTACAGAATGTAAATTCATTTAAAGACTATTGCTACAAACAGTTCTGACCATTTAGTATCACAAACACGGTTTGATTACACAAACTTTTACATTTTTAGACTTAAATTCTTTTGACTGGATTATTTCTCCAAACCCATGAAAAAAAAGAATACAACTTAGTATTAGTGGCTGCTTCATTCACAGTGCACCAGACTGGAGCTGCTGCTTTTTTCAGATGTTCAATTGCAGGTGCTGTTTTGCCTGTTGTGAAATCGGATGCAGCACCTATTTGTATGAATTTCCATTCCCTCCTCACATGTTGTACCTCTAAACAGGAAAGCCTTAAAGGGAAACTCCGGTATTTTTAAACCTGGGCCCTATTTTTGCTAATTTTGGGGTCTAAATGACTAATAAGCACCGTCAGAATTGGTCCAGTAGCTCACTTCCGCCAGCATCCGTGAACAGGCTGCAATGGCTGCAACATAATCCTTTGGGGCAACTGTCATGAAAAGTCCATCCTAAAAGTGCTTGTTTTTGCCACTGACAGGCTCAGACTGTTATAAGTGTCTGACAACATTATGGAAAGGATCCCTACAGAGACAGACTGTTTGTTAAAGAGTGAGATCCTTTTGTTTAACCAGAAACAGAAAGTCTCGCTCAAGGAAAAGTCTCACTCTGAAATCTCGCGAGAGGTTGAGTTGTTGCAGGAAGACCAACGGATCTTACGGTCTGTCTCTGTAGGGATCCTTTCCATAATGTTGTCAGATTTTGTCAGTTTTTCTGTGCATTTCCCAACTATATGCAGTATACATATCTGTAGAAATCAATAAGGCCTTTGATTGATAGTTTGAATATACAAGTGTGGTGTTCATTTCTCCTCTCTGTGTTGTTTATTCAGGAAACCAACATCGCTCCGTTCACAGCCTCCTCCCATCAAGTCTCCATCGTCTTCCAAGCCCAGTATGCCACCCTGCCTTCAGGGTTCAGACTCACCTGGAGCAGCTGAAAGAACACACACACACACACACACACACACACACACACACACTTTATTTTTTAATCAAATCAATGTAGATAATAAATCTATACTGTCGTAATAAATACATGATTGAAAAGTACAACAAGGTGGTCAGTCATTTTAGCTTTGTCCACATCTAAAGACCTTCTAGTAGAGACTTTTACATTAATCTTGTCAAAGGAACAGGGTTCCCACACATTTTTACCAATGAATATTCAAAACTTTTCCATAATATTTGACCCCATTTCCACGAGTTTAAGTAGTTTAAAATGGGTAGGTTTATATTGTGATCATAAGGTGCAGGCTAGGGTCTTTTGTCGTTCGAAAGCCAAACATGATCAAACACACACTTCCCAGGCATTTGCGGATAAGCAAGCTGCTAGCGCTTGCTAACTGAAAACATTCT
>LKNJ01007481.1:0-12392 GCA_002120245.1 Maccullochella peelii | reverse complement strand
TTATGGGGTATTGTGTGTAGAATTTTGAGGACAGAAATGAATTTTTTCCATTTTGGAATAAGGCTGTAACATGACAGAATGTGGAAAACGTGAAGCGCTGTGAATACTTTCCGGATGCACTGTACATTTCACAATTTTGACTGTTACATAATGGTTATGTATATGGGAGGGGGTGTCTCTAATCTAATCTCTAATATTTTCTATTTATCTATGGGCTATTGTAAAATGTATTTCCATGTTTAAATACTGAAAGGTGAGGTGCAACACAGACAATGCGACTGACAGTGAACAGGCAGCTGATGTAGCCTGTATATTGGTGCTGCACTTGCTGTCACTGAAAACTGTAATTCTTTGTAATTCTGAAAACTGTACAGGGGAAATAATAGATTCTGGACTCCGCCATTCTGCTCCTCCTCTCATTTTATGTCTTATGTCCTTATTTATCCAAATTCTACAAATGATCTCAATGAATAAACTGTGCATCATCGGTGTCAGAAAAGTGCACAAGGGCAGATCCCGCTGTCTTGTCGGAAGATTTACTAAATGAATGAAGGTATCCACGCTGTGCCAGCTGTGCGTAATATTACGCACAGCTGGGAGAGGTGTGTGAGTGTGTGTCTGAGCAGGAGGAAACGCAAGTCACAGTAATGAACACATGGATGGAGCTTCTGCCTGTGCAATCTGCACGTTGTCACTTCATTTATTTATTAACATTTACATGGTTCCTTGTTGTGTGCCCCTACAGTTTTTGCCTGTACTGCCCATGAGCCAGCTGGGAGCGGATTGGTCAAGTCGTCTTATATTAACGTGTCAGGCCTGGTCAGGTCCGGAGTTGATTTAGAGATAATTACAGGTAACGGGTTGGTTCCGATGCTGAGCTATTTACACAATGCTATTGCAAAATGAATTATGTATTGGCAGCCATTCAGAGTGAAACTGGTAAGGCCGTGTTGCCAAAGGTAGATGAAATACAGTCCAGGTAGTCCATTTTAAGTAATACATCCATGAGTTTTATTAATGCCAGAACTTCACAGCAGTTTATAATACCATGAGACAACATTTTACACCTGTGAAGTTATCATGGCAACAATTATTTTAACCTCAAGGTCAGCAGGTAAACAGCAGAATTACACAACATTGTGAGGTCACACATATTTGACTGTGGAGTGTTTATTTAGTGTATTAGCAGATGATGTTGCATTGCAGCAAAGGTTGCGCCAGTGTTGGTCTGAACACGGCCTTAGATAAACTGATGATTACAATGAAACACCTTCAAACCTTCATTAATGTTCATCTTTTTTTTTTTGTACCAAAAACATCAACAGTCCAACATAGGCATATACTGCACATTTGTACAGTAGTGCCTTCTATCAGTGCCTCTGTTAGCATCTGACAAACAGATAAAAGCACATAGAAAAAGCATGTTTTTGTGAATGTGTTTCTGTGTCCAAAATGTGTGTGTGTACCGTATAATGGTTAAAAGCATGTAAGCGGAGCGGGCAGGGACAGCAGGAACTCCCAGACAGAGCAACAGCCGGCATCACAGACAGGAGCCTTGCCACACATCAGGCACCCCAGCATGTACGCAGCATGTTCCATGTTGCTAATCACTTTAAATAGTCACATTTGAGAGCCACTGGGGCAGGGCTTTTCTACTCAAGTGTAGCGTGGTTCTTACTGTTAATGAAATCATCTTGAAGGGTTACGAGTGGACTTGCTAGAGGAAGGATCTGTCCGCTCCAAAAAGCAATATCTTAAGTATGGGATAGGTTATATGCACTCATGTATAAACTTACTACCTAAGGCGTCTTTAATTTCAGTAATTTCTGGGTCTATCTTTCTCTTTGCTCTACTAACACATAAGTGTATTATGCAGCTAGAGATGGTGTTGTCTAGTCACACGAATGAATGGGCACATGGGGCAAGTGGGCCCAGCTGTATACCTGAAGAGAAGGTCATCAAGGCAGCTCCATGAATCACCTCAGCAGGGTTAGCCTGCCACAGATCGCCATGATTTATCCCCAGCAGGAGAGACCAGCCATGAGAGGAGGTCAGGTGCATATAGTATGCAGGCGAGTACACGCATGCAGAGTATTTACCTGTTCCTGCCTGTGCAGCAAACACACGCAAACACGGAGCCACGTGCCCTCAAGCCTGCCTAACCGCACATGCACATACATATAAATAAACACAAGTATCGTTCTTACCCCCAAGGTCATTAGCAGCACAGCTATCCCCTTGTTTGCTTACAACCAAGACAAACTGCCAACAAAAGGCTGATAAGCAAAGCTATCCATCTTTAGGGGTGTTTGGCAGTGCTGGTTGACTTAAATGGGTGCTAAGCAGTTACAGAGGACAAGGTGGGGGTGAGGTGACTCTGAGTTGGTGTAAAAAAGGTGAATTCCCTTGCTTGCTGACAATTAAATTTGATGCAAAACAGGAACTTATTTTTGACTTGACTTCTAACCTCATAATTTACTACATGGGCAAAAGTAAACAATATAAATATATGCGTATTATATATTTATTATTTATATTTTTTTCTTCAAGATAATACATTTCATATATTTCAATTTCACACATCCTTTTTCCACAGGCTATTTATCAGGGGTACTGCATTCTCTCAGTTTTTACAGTAGGCTTTTGTACTTTTAAAGACAATTTCATTCCTAATAAACAAAATAACTTATTAAAGCTGCACTGATCTGTTTTTTTTTTTGTTGTTGTTGTTTTTTTTAACCCCATAAAACCTGAAAATCATGTTTGAAATGCCCAAGTTTATTTGGCTAACATGTTAGCAAGCAGTTGTCCATTTACATAACCAACAGACTTGGAGCAATATTAGCATTTATTTGGAGTTGTTTTTGACCATCTGACAAACTTATGCCCAATATTCACTCCCCGTTCAGCTCTGTTTTGACCTCCACCAACTGAGAAAATGATGCTCATCTCCTGAATACTCGGCTATGTTCACCAGCTAGTCGCTAACTTTGCGTTTCTGCCATTAGCATACTGTGGATCTATCATAGCTTTCTTGTTGAAAACGGTTTCCTACTAGGGCTGGAAATGAAGTTCATGAGACTGGACCATAACAGTAAACTAATGGAACATATTGTATATAAAGAACTCAAATCAAGCCAAAGAAAAATCTAGTGAGTGGACCTTGAGTTCATATTTGTTTGTCAAACTACTCAAGGTCAAGAGGTCAAGAATGAACCTTCATACTCAACATTATCAATAGTTTTATGCAAATGTTTAAATGCAGACATAACATAACAGACATGTAGCATTGTGTTGTGATGATACTATTTACAGAAAGCACATTTGCAACAACACTCCAAAATAGAAAGAGGATTTGAAGGATAGGACAGCTCAGCACAGCATGTAATCAGCTTTACATATTAATTGCTTAAATCCAGTCACAGTTCCTCTATGCAGTTACCTTCACCGTCTTGTCTCTTCTCATGGTAACCCTGGACATTTCTCCAGCGTATTGTGAAATTTGTCGGTCCTTTTGACACCATGTGGGCCTGCAAATGATCAAAATGGGAATATGGAAAAATGTTAAACATGCCATTAACTAAGTGTCTGCAATGTCACTGTAAGCCACCAACTAAATCTTAATCTTCGATATTGTTTGCTTTGTCACCGCTATGAAATTAATCATATACACACCAAATAAAAACATTAGCATTTTAAATGCTAATAGAATCTTACAGTGTTTGCGTGTCAGACTTCACATTTGAAACAGAAGAACAGTATTCTCCTTTCACAGCTTCCATCTCCCCATTTCCCAGAGACAGGAAAAGAAGCTTCCACAGTAGTGTCTTGACAAGTTGTTATTAGGCTGGCCAGTGTCCCAGTTAGTGAATGCAGAGGTGCTGTTGTCAGAGCAGAAACCCAGGGCTCTCTGTAGAGGCTGATCCATGCCAGCACGACCCCTGATGCCTTCAAAGTGAGCTGTTATTCTCCTCTTGGTTTCTTATGCTGGCCAGGTCTCTGTGGTGCTCCCCGCAGTGTTGGCTTTGAAAGGTTTTGGAGAGGAGTGAGTGTCAAAACAGATGCATAATGATGAATCCAGAAATGTAGGCATAACTAATAAAAGTAATTTATTCATACCATCATAACATAAGAAAGGATAACGTTGTTCGCAGGGTAGATCATTCGATTGCGTTTTGTTATCGTACTCTACACAGTACTGGTTTGCTTCAAAACTGTTTGGTTGGCATTTGAAGCAGGTGGTTAAGTCAGCATCCCTGTCACCATCAAAATTCTTGTCCACTTCCAACTGTTGTTATCAATGTTATCATAAAGCCCTATCCATGTCCGTTCGTCATCAGCAGAATACACGCTGAAGAAGGGCATCTTGCTCGAAACGTTCGTGCAGCAATATTAAAAGGTCATATTGGAGTGCTGTCCTAGTTTTTCTTTTTCCTTATTCACTGCATTAAGGATCCAGCACCCAGTCTTCAAGGTCTTATCGTGAGTGGAGCGCGTTGTCTTATTTTTTATGAACCACTCGTCATCATTCTCTCTGCGGTAACTCTGAGCTTCTGTCCAGTTCATTCTCAAGTTCAGTTAGTGGTATTCTCTGCTGAAGAAGGCAGAGAGAGTGTAAAGTCAAGACAAACACGACAAGAGCTTTTTATTCATAGTATAGGGCATATTATTATTATATTACACAAATCAGAACCTGTGTTCAAACTTTTAAGAATGACACAAGACTAAGAGGATGTGAGGCTGTGCTTAGGCTAAATGCTAACAACAGCATGCTAACATGCTGACAATGATAGTGTGAGCATGTTGATGTTGATGGGAATGTCATTAGTTTTGCAGGTATTTGGTCATGAACCAAAGTACTGGACAAAACATTTTGACCAGATGATGCTAGATGATAGGATAGGGGATCATTCACTGGGGACCATGAATGTCAATCCATCCAACAGTTGTCGAGAGGTCAAATGATCACATGTTTAATCACATGTATGCTCACAAGAGGTGTAGCCAATCAGAGGCAACTATTTACCTTACATGTGCCCCATTACTCTTCTCAGGATTGTGTGGGCATGTACAAACTTGATTGGCATGTCCCTTTTTCTTCTGTTGGTTTTGTTGTGGTTTTGTGGTAAAACCTACCTGGTTATCATTCTTGTTAGTGCATAGAGTTAGCTGACATCCTGTAATTCCCAGCATAGCTCCAGCCAACTTACACCTGACGAGGTGTAATCAGCCAGAGTGACTGAAAACACCTGTGTGGGTGTGCAGAGCCTTTCATTTGCAATAAAGCAACTAGTAACTACAGTATATCTGTCAAATATATGCAGTGGAATAAAAAGTATAACATTTCCCTCTAAATTGTAGTGAAGTAGAAGAATAAAGTTGCAGAACATGGAAAATTAAGTACAATTTTGAGATACTTAACATATTTAAGTACAGTACTAGAGAACATGCACTTAGTTACATTCCACCACTGATGTCCACACATGTCCAAAATATGGCTGGACAAATTCGAATATTCGTTTGAATGCAGTTAATATTCAAACTGTAATGACCTGTTCGAATTAAAAATGTACAGTCTATAAACGCATCAGACCGTTTAAAGTAGTTTGCCTTGTGTAGTAGCTTGAGGCAGCGATGGTACCACAGACTAGCGGAGCAACATAAGTGTACAACCTCGTCTGACTGCCTAGTATTCGGCTCACTCAGCTTGAGCAGGCCCCTTGCCAGAAGCTCGTAAAAATGCCATCACCGATAAGATAGCAAGATTTATATGCTAGATGTTAGACACGTGTAATGTAAAGTTAATAAAATAACAAAAATATTGTTGTCAACATCATTCGAACGAACTGTGTGTCATTTTAAATTCGTTCGAACGTGCTTTTTGGAAAAAGTGACAGCCTTAGTCTGTTATTCTGTGCATATTTGAGCAAACCCACATGAGTGCTTCACCTGTAAGGTCATGTCCTGCATCATGGGATCATTTAGAACCCCAGAACCTCCAAGAATCACCTGCAACACCTGTCAAAGGACTCAGAGGGTTGGTATTAAAGTGTTCTTATTCTGTTCGGCCCCACAGGCGCTGCTATCAGCTGAGTGATGACAAAAGACATTTCAGCTGTGTCCACTGTGCACTGTACTCATCTCCTTGCTGCGTAGGGCTGATGAAGATGTGAGATATGTCAGTGAAGCATCACCCTGACGAAGGCGATGTTGGGAAGTAAACATAGTATATTAGAGTTGTGCTCTGTTTATCTTTTTGGTTTTGATGTCTGTTTAGCATATTACAGTTGGATAAGATAAAGCTATAGGCTATTGTAAGAGGAGTTCTGAGCCAATCTGGTAGTGTGTGTTTAATAAGGACGCTGCAAGGCAAGGCAGTCCGGCCAAACATACCAACTAATTTGATCCTCCAGTTTATGTCTTTCTCATTAGTGTCTAACATAGCAGAAGTTTGATATATACTTTTTTTAAACCATGCAGGTGTAAGGCACAGCAGATGGTGATATGAGGGTGAACCTTGGAGTCAGCTTCAGTGCAAAACAACAATTAAATGAACAATTAAATGTCATGTTGTGTTTCAGGTACTGAGGCCACTCAGTGAATTACACAAAAAGATGAGAATCCAGGGGGAAAAAGGCCCTGTGACACTTTCAAGCAGTTTGAAGCTGAATCGTGTGGGAGGTTTATAGTCTTTCAAATAAAGGGGAGTAAATCAATTTTAAAGAGCGTTTAAATAAAGGGATTTACTATGAAACGACTAGCACACAATACTGTACTGACAGAAAAAAGAGAGCAGAAATTAGTCAAATGAAGTTATTGCCTACTTCAATTCAAATTCCATTTCAGATACAAACAGATATGCAAGTGCACTCATGCGTGAATCGAGCTAGAAAAACAAAACATTAACATCATTCTGAGAGAGATTAGTTAGTTAAATAAAATATATAGCACACAAATATAGCACACGCATCCACACAGACTGCAAAACAAAGACAAACCCCCTGCTGACACAGGGGGCAAGCGTGCAGGCAGGAATAAATCAGAGCTCCAGCCAGGCAGATGAGGTGTATTTCACACTCAAGGAGTGGCCTACTCTGCGCAGCACCAGGGATCATTAATCTCTAGGAGACAAGCCCTCTGGCCTGAAGCTGGCACAGGTAGACCTGAGCTGGCTGGGCCCAGGCTACGAGCCTACAACACTAATGGTCTCATTGTGTTATCAGTTGTCAGATAGTACAGAGCTGGTGCTGTTGACCTAAATGGAAGCGTACCCCTGCCAAGAGCCACAGGCCCTCGTGGAGCAACATCAGCGGTGTTTGAGCTGGATCTGGAGCTACACTGTCGCTGGTCGGATCTGGACAGCGAGATAAGACTTCTAGGGCAAAAGTTTGGGCTGTAGCATGGAACTGCCTCCCAAGGGAGCAGTGTTGGGCTCATTATTCAAAAGAAGTCACATCTATTATTTATAAGTCATTACTCATTTAAAAAGTAATTTCTGGATTTCACTTATTATTCCACTGGAGCTGTAACTGTTCTGATCCCTCTCCAAAGCTGTCAACTTCATCCTCTCCTCTCTTTAACATTTCAAACGCCTGTGTGCTCAATCTGATGATCAATGAAGACCAATAACATTGATTTGTAATGCTCTGGATCAGTAAAATCTCCTTAATGGAAACATTTCCACCCACAGTGAGTAGACTGCACTGTCTTTTATAACTCTAAGCTCATTGAGGTTGAGCTATCTAATGGCAGGCCTTTGTCCAATGAAAGCTAACTATGGTGAAACTGAATTAAACATGCACAGCACAGGCAATGCAGCTAAGTGACATGATTTTTTAATATACCAGCAAGAAGAACAAGGAAAGAAAGGCTTCGAAGAAGCGTTGGCCTAAGCAAAGCCAGAATTTCTAAAATCGACAGTTAAATGTAAAACTAGTTCTAATCAAGTCTAAATTAGAGCTGTGGTATATAACCAGCAATGGCTGAAGTTAAATGCAGTTTAAAATCAAATGCAACATTTTCACACTCCAGTATTTTTAAACCTGGGCCCCATTTTTACAAATTGTTCGAAATGATTAATACTTTCCAAAAAGTTTGGAATTGGTCCAGTAGATTGCCTCATTGTCTTCCTGCAACAACTCTCCTCCACTCTCCCAACCTCTCACCAGATTTCAGAGCGAGACTTTTCGGTTTCTGGTTAAACAAAAAGGATCTTACTCTTTAACAAACGGTCTGTCTCTGTAGGGATCCTTTCCATAATGTCGTCAGGCACTTGTCAATGACCTGTCTGTGACAAAAACAAGCACTGTAGTGGACGGACTTTTCACAAGCACAGTTGCCCCAAAGAATTACGTTGCAGCCCGTTCACGGATGCCAGCGGAGGTGATCTACTGGACCAGTTCCTAGGAACTAGTGTTAGCAGGTGTACGACAATTATAATATTTGTATGACAATTTAGCTCTTTGTATGGCGGACAATCAATACATCTAAAAACCCCAAAATGAAAGAATATTTAGACTTAATAACAATTAAATGGTATGGAGCTGCTTTAGAACCAGCTTGATGATGTTTACTGTGTCAGTAGTATATTACGGACAGCTGACCCTACATCTCCCATAAATGATCCAATCATATTTCTGCTAAGATCTTGTAGGAAATCCACTCTTGCCACTAACTTCTTAAGAACTCTTTGTGACTGTATTTCACTTTCGTTTGGTATGGTTCAGAAATGGTTTGGTATGGTGTCAAATCGTTTGGCAGACCTCTGTTTTATATATGTTGCAAACTGTTAATTCCGTAGCCTTTGTACTGACCATCTATTGCAAATGAATATACAGTTTGGTGCAAAAGGCTCAGTTCTTTAAAGGGGGGCTCTTAAAGAATTGTGGGTTCTACTGGGAGGACTAATCCTCCCTAACACAAAATTGTACTGAATCAGAGGTAGCTATAAAGATATGCATGACCACTGGATCTCAGCAAGCCAATAATACCAGAGCATCAGTCACATGAAGAGGAGTTTGTGGAGGTGGAGGAAGTTGCAGCAGCAAACATTGTTGAATGAGGGAATCAGGAGTGTAATAGTGAGAACTGACAATTTATCAAAGCCACCTAATACACCAATATGAATGTGGTTGGGTAATGAATGTGGCCAAACAGATAATGCTGCGATGAGCAAATGAGGTGTGATTTGATTGGCGAACGAAGGGCGGATATAGATTGGCTTCAGCATCAATAGACTTTGAGCAGCGCAATGCCTGTGTCATTTGTTTTACTATATTTGTGTCGTGCTTGAGATGAAGTGGCAAGGCAAATTATGATGGCAGGTTAAGACCGGCAATTTACTCTGAGCAAAATCACATTGGCATGTTCTCAGATGCTGTTGAATTCAGCACTGCAGGCAAATACCGTTACTCACTCCAGCTCCAGGTGTGTTTGTTCAGTGGTGTCTACGCCAGATGCCAGCTGTGACTGGGGAGCAGCCATGACTCAAGAGCTCCTCAAAGTGAGAAATAAACACTACATTTACTTTTGAAAGTGAAAACAATTAGCCTGAATTCAGTCCAGTTGCAGCTAACCTGCGCTCAATTGTCAACCTTTATTTCTGATAACAAACCATGCCAAGTTTGATTTCATTTAGGTTTACACTGCCGATATCAGGTTGGTGCTCAGTGATGGGTGATCTCACAATTCAACTGTTCGTTTGATTGCTAGCTGATTACCTTCTGACAAAACCAACAGTTTAAATAAACCAAGTAAGCAGTTGTTAATAGAATAGTACAACTCTACTATTTGCTTTCTTTTTGAGAGTTATGAGCAGATTCATCCACCCTCATGTCACTCATGGGCTTTAAGTGTTGAGCTAGAGCTGGAGGCGATTAGCCTAGCTTAGCATAAAGACTGGAAACAGGGGGAAACAGCTAAGCTGGCTCTCTCCAAGGTTCAAAAATATGCATACCCACACTTTCAGTGGTTACTCATGAACATAGCCACTGAGAATTCTCAATTCTGATTGGCTGGAAGGTGCTGATTAGCTTTTAGTAACTGGACAATGTAACCAGACACCTGACATGTGTATTTGTTTGCAGTTCTAAATTAATGTGCTAGTATTAAACTGTAGGTAAAGACAGTAACACTGGTAAGCTATAGAGCTTGGAGCTAGGGTTTTTTTGTGTAATCACCAACAACAACCAAAAAAATAAGCAAATTTGATTTCAAATGCGTTTGACCCTTCAAGTTTGCCTGCGCTGTGGCAAACCACCTTCCACTTCATGTTGGATGGTTCTTAGCCCCAGTGTCACTACAATCATGGACTGCACAACTTGTCAGGTATTATCCCTTAAATATCTTGTTTTTGTTTTATCCGTCCACAAACAGAAATGTAAAAATGACAGTTTGTGGGTTTCCATGGAGTCACATGCTGGAACAATTTCTTGGCGACCAACAGCTGGGCTTAAGATAGAGGGGGTGTATTTGAGGTAGGGCCCAGTGTGTGCACACCAGCCTGGTGCCTGTTGTGACCGAATTACACACACAAATGAGAATGTGAATATGAAATTATTGTTCAGATGTATTTATCAGGATAAACCCCTTGAGATGTACCATTGTTGTCTAGACCTAACAGGTTGAATAACAGGGCACACAGTAAATTAAGACTGGAGAGGGGTTTAGTACAAACTGGGAGAGTGGCACTAAGCAGTAATGAGGATGGGGGATTATTCTTTGGGGTGACAGTGTTGTACTCGTGCTCTCTACAGGCAGAAATACAGTACAAACACAATATTGTACAAAGACCTCGAGATGCTCAAATCTCTGGGATATTTTTACCAGTCTCCTATTTTATTCATCATCAAAGGTAACTGGAACATTGTCCTCGCATCCTGGTGTTATTTATGGCCCAGCCTACGACAACAACAAATGACAGTTTCTATATCAGGTACACTTCCCAAAGCCAGCTCATTGTAAATCCTTTCTCTAAACTTTTGAGTCTATTTGCAGTGTGCATTTGAAAGTGTGTGTGGTGTATATGTGTGTGTGTGTGTGTGAGTGATGAATGGTGACTCACAGAGTCCAGCCAGTAGAATACAGTTAGCAAGCCCCTTAACAGCTCTCAGGCAGGTTGGAAAAATATGTCAAAATGAAAATGTTCCCTTCTTGCATTAATAAAAACCAGAGAATTTTTTTTTTTTACATGAGCACACATGATTTTCATAGAGGTTTAATTCACACGGCACACACCACACCACCCTCGAGAAGATATGTATGACACTGTCACGCCAATTTGCCCATTCTCTCCTCCTTGCCCCCCTCCTTCCTCACCCTCCTGCTCCCACCTTCCTCCCTCTCACTAAACAGATGGAGGTGTCACTGGATTTCCACCTAAACACAAGCCAGGGCGGAGCTACCGGGCTCATTTGCATGTTCTGGAGTGAGGAGTTGTCTGTTTGGGTCACAGAGGTTTCTCTGCTGACCCAGCTGCGTGGTCCGTCTGCACGGAGAGGTCAAGGGTAGGTGAGCGGTGACAGGGGAAGAAGCTCTGTGCTGCTTTTCTAAGACTGCAACCTCTGGACGCACCTTTTCTCCTTGGTCTGCTCTTCTAAAGCTGATAAAAATAAAGCACCGTATGCAGCTTAAAGGAACAGGTCAATTATTTACTCCGCCTGTAGTGCTGCTACAGAGTTTCATCAGCCTTCTGTCTGATGTAAACAGGGCTGGTTGTTTACGAAAGTGAATGGTATGGATTTTTCTCATCGGATACAGATAGGGAGTATTCATGTGATGTCACCATTCGCAGAAGTTGCCACGGTCACTCCCCCACTGAGTGCCAAATGCGCAACAGTTAGCATCTGCCACTGTGCATTCATGTAGAGAAAAAACATGGTAAATGCTGCTAAAATGGTAAAGAGCTGTTGTGCAAATGATAAAAGGGATTTAGAAAGAATTCAGGTAAAGGTTTATACACACTGCCGAAGAATAGTGAAACAATGCGACAAGATACTTGCTAAGCTGCCGTGTACTGTTTTTTGTGAGTAAAATATTAAAACCTATCCAAAGACAACCAGAATATTCTGTGAAATCCTTGTTATTTTGATTGGCTTAGCCTAGCATAAATAACTCCCCTAAAACCATTTATCAAACCCCAACCGATTATCATTTTAAGATTTTTGTTTGAGTATCTGGATTAAACAAATGAGATACAGCATGTCAGTGCCAGGCATCTATATGTCTTTAGGCTTTTTAATTGTAGCATTACTTTCCTAATAAATAAGTCAGGGAACCTCACTTTCTTGGTCTGGTATGTCATACAGATTTAGATATTATTATTATATTATTAAAACACGGGGCACCACCTTCGGTTGAAGGAAAATAAAAAGTTAAACTAAAATAAAATAAAA
>LKNJ01007480.1:0-12573 GCA_002120245.1 Maccullochella peelii | reverse complement strand
GAGAACTTGCACAATTGGTGGCTGACTAAATACTTTTTTGCCCCACTGTAGCTGCATGCCTTTATTTTCCATCAGCAAAGCACACACACACACACACACACACACACAGAACTGTGGATGTCTGCTCATCTGTGTGTCTATTCCATACTCTGCACCCCTCACCATTCCCCCTCCTCCTCCTCCACTCGCAGATTTGGGTCTTGAGGATTAACGCCGCCCTCTACATACTGGCCTGCCTTGATTATGTCCAGGGATAAGAGCTGCTTAATTGTAATCACTGGAGCTGTCCTGAGCAGCGTAAACATAGGAGTACGGATCAGCACAGGCCTCACACTGGATATGGATATACAGTAGAACATTGAAAAGCAACATTTCCCTACCTGACTAAAAACTCCAAGATGACCACATGTTCTTACTAATTGACTATCTCTGCAAAGGAGGTTTAAATCCCATTTATCTGTTTGTTGTCAGTTAGCAGGGAAGTGCTTGTCATATCTAAATGAAATTCATCAAGAACTTTACACTTTTAATTATAGATGATGAGCTGTGAGGTGTAAAGGAAAACAATAACTCAGTATGTATTTATCCATTTAGGCATGGCCTTTGTGATATAAAGTGTGATATTTTTAAAATGTATTTAGCAATTAAAACCAAAGTTAGATGACACATCAACTCCAAGTGTTTATCATTGCTTTTTACCAAGGTCATGTGGCAGCAACATAATAAATTGAATTAACATTAAGTCAGTGGTGATGAGTATGACTCACTTGAAATTTTGCAAAATTCAACATCATTTATTGTCTCTGGATTTCAAAAAGCTCAAAACATGTAGATTAACTGGATTCTACTGTGCTTTTTCCCTTTGTGGCATCTGCTACAGTGGTGCCACACTTTGGTCAATTGATATCTCAGTGACTGAAAAAATAATGTAAACTGTTTTGAATTCACTGACATGTTTTATAGTTGCAAATCTTCACAATGCTCATTTGCCTGCAGCCTTTCTCGCAGATAATTTGTAGCTTTGTTCCTATTTGACATTTGCACTAGCGCTTGAAAGTGTGAAATGAAGTTGGCACATCATTAGATGGCTCAAGGGGGGATAAGGCACCTGAACAGTAGCTGTAATTTGTTTGCTTTAGAAGGTAATTGCTTCATAAAGAAAGGTTGGGTGAACTTGATGAGATAGTACAACTCTTAACTATTTCTCCGAAGCGTCTGCTGTGAGAATTTCCGTAAACTGGGGACAGCACGCCAAGGTCTTTGCCTTTCCCCACCATCTGGCAAACAGTGCACTCAAGTCTTATGGCTATGTAGTGAGCCCACATAGTTTTCTCCATTTTCCTGTTTATGTGAATCTTTCCATTTACAGCTGACTCATAAAGGTTTTTGAATCACTCTTAGTCAAGTGCAGTCTTGATGGGTATTGGACTTCATGGATAGAATCTCTGCGCTCAGCCATAGAGTGGAGAGCACCCATTTTGGTGACCTCAGTATTGCATCTCTGTTTTTTTCTGCTGGCTTCATTCGGACCCATATAAGGAGCCAAAGTGAATCATGGGTAGGTGGTCTGGTCTGTAGCGAGATGCAGTGTGGGAAAACCCTGTCCTCTTGAACTTTCTGCTGAGTGCAGGCCCAGCCCTCTGGAGAGTACAGCTTGATGTCTGTTCCACTGAAAAGGACATCTTTATGACAAACCCTCCAATGAAGATTTTTAGGGGAAGAAGTAAATTGAGAAAAATCTCATGTTAAAGGCAGCCTAGCGGAACTGTTTGGCCATCTGGCATTTTAGTCGTGTCAGAGCTGAGGTCAAATCTCAGGCGTCCTTGGTGCACTACACCATCAGAGTCAATTACTGCCCTCAGTCAATTACTGCATTCGAGAATCCCCCTTGAATGCATTTTGTCCCATTTTTCTTCTACAGTGTTTGGATGTTAATACTAGGAGGTGGTTACAATGACCAGTTCAGATGCTGTACTATGATATGAATCACCTGCATTTTTCGTTTGTTATGTTTTGTTAAGTTCAACATTTTGGGAAAGACACTTATTCGCTTTCTTTCCCAGAGTTAGATGAGAAGATTGATACCACCCTTCGATGTCTTTGTGGTAAATATGACGCTACTGCCAGGAGACAGTTAGCTTATTAACATGTTATTTGTACAAAAACTAAAGTGTAAAAACAACAAGTTGTGGTTTCATGGGGGATTATGTGCTGTACTATTTCTTTGCTGCTTGGACCAGTAACTTCCTGGAGTCAACTCGTTTTTACATTTCAGATTAAACACATTATATTTACTGTAATGTCTTAATTAGTGAGAGTTAGAGGTGCTGGTAGTTGAATTTTGTTACATTTGGACAGGACCAGGTTAGCTGTTTCCCCTTGCTTCCAGTCTTTATGCTAAGCTAAGCTAACCATCTCCTGGCACCAGTTTCATATAACTGTATAATGGAAACATGTGAGAGTGGTATCGATATTCTCATCTAACTAAGTAACTAACAAACTAACCTAATCTAATCTAATCTAATGTAGCTGGAAGAAAGTGAATATGAATTAAGTCATTTAATAAGCAAAACCCCAGAGAGTCATTTCACTCTAATCTAATTTAGATGCAAAATGGAAGGTCACCTAACTTTCTCCTCTAGTTATTTTATTGAGCTTTGAAGATGAGCATTATGGATATTGTTGTCACCTAGCCCACTGACAGCATGGGATTCCTAAAACTGTACTTGCAATGACACACAGAGAAGCAGCCAGCAACAGTTTTAGTCTAGATCGAGAGAGAGAGAAAAATCTTTAAGGGTGTAAATGTATGCAGATATGTGCGAACCTCATTAGAGATTTAGATACTTCTTCCCTCTGATTGCATTGATGTTTGCTCTCCTGCTGCGCTGAACTAAACTATTTAGCTTTCCTGAGCATTCATAGGAGGTGTAATTGAGGTTTGGAAGGTAAGAGAGAACACATTAATCAAATTGGGGGATTTAACTGAAAAATCATGGCACAAATACTCAGAGCAAGTACAGTTTTAAGGGAATAATGAGATCAATGTTTCAGAATTTCTTTTTGAAATGAGTAGTGAGTAAAGCCTTACTTTTAATACACTACAAAGACAGCAATTACATAAAGACTTGTTTTCTCAGTAATAACCAAATGTTCATCACTCCCTGGAATAGAGCTTCTTTTGAACTAAAGTCTTGTTTATGACAAGTCATTTCTCTACCTACACATCATGAAAGCAATAATTTTACACTCCTTTTCTTAGGGTTGTTGCATTGTGGGAAATGCAAAAGTACATAACTTAAAGCAGTTGTTTGACATTTTAGAAAATATATTTATTTGCTTTCTGGCTGAGAGTTAGATGAGAGTGGTATCAATCTCGGTGAAAAAGTGGACATGCTAAGTGTTTTCCCAAAAATGTAAAATTATTTCTTTAAGTTGAAGTAACCAAGGAAGGCTGCGGGAAACAGCCAGGGTAGAACAAAAATAGAAATTAGATTACCAGAGGGTGGCATTTACTTTCACTTTCACAATTGCAGATGACATTTAAAAAAAACAGAATTGTATTGCACCTTAACATTAATTGAGAAATCGGTGATGAGTAGTATTTTAATTCTTGTATTTAAGTAGAAAAAGAATACACATTCTGTGTGTCCATTTCCATGTTTGTCGCGCTGGCCAAGCAGCAACATGACAGCTAATTTATGCGGAGGTCATGCGAGATGGCCTCATGAAGAGGCTGTCAAATAAAGACAGGAAAATGTTTTTCTCCCCTACTTAAGAGCTGGCAGCAAATATAAAGGGACACTGTCAGAACATGAATGTGGCAGAGGAGATGCCAGCGTATTCATCAATGCCGGGCTTTATGTGTGGGAGGCTTTTTGATGTGCAGGGCTCGCGTTGCAGCGGCCTTCTGTGGACGGTGAAAGCCAGTAACTTTGCCCAGCTGGGACTGAACGATGGTGGATGCAAGCTTTCTTTCCTGCCTCCTACAGCAGAAAAGGACTAGGACTAGAAGAGAAATGACTAGAGCATGAAAAGTTACAGTGTACCTTCCCATTACAAGGAAGTTTGGTGATTGGAAGTGCCTTGTTTTGAGTTTGTGACAGCTTAATTGGGTGCCTCTCTTAAGTGCTTTTTTGGGTACTGGCTCATTAATAAAGCATGTTTCCCCTCTGCCAGTCTCTTACCTCAATTTGAAGTGTAGATTTCTCAGATGCAGAGCTCTTGGAGGAGCTCTGCATCCTCCGATGTGCCACCCAGTGTTGTGGTTGTGATGAAATCAATTCTGGCTGCTGCAGAGCTTTGCAGCATAGAGGGCAGTGCAGCAGTGTGTATGAGGCTCCTTCAGCCATGGAACCAGATGTACTGCACTAATGAACAAGCTACACGCACACACAAAGTAATTTTCCCAAGCACGTCATATGAGACTATAGGACAAATCAAGAATCCACAAACAGTAACTAGCTTAAATTCAGTGGCTGATAATAATAAACAAGAAAAGCTTGGCTAAGCTTTTTTGTGCCCTGCTTTGACAAGTGTGTTGAAAAAATTCAACCACTTCACATGTCCTCTGTTGTTGCCATGGTGTCTGCATTAACTTGTCATCATCATCTGTGTGGGAAACATAATCCTCTTATTCTGCTAGTATCCTCACTTCAAGCTACAATTCAGACGGGACCTGGCCGAGCTCCTGCTGTGTGAGCCTCTATTTGTGTCGAGGTGTTAGGCTTGCATTACCTCTGCTCTTCAGCAAGTTCCCTGAAGTCATCCTGCGGCAAGAGCATCATGGGAGCCCACAGGCACCACCATAACATGAAATGGTGTTGATCGATCTGTGCAAGCCAAATGTGCATCTCCTCCATGCCTGTGTGGAAATCAGAGCCCGAGCAATTGAGCTGTTCCCGCAGACAGCATCTTCTTTCCATTTCAGCTGAGCTCTTTGATAGTGCTGCAGGCCCGCGGGTGGCTACTGTTGGGTGGGTGATCACTCTGCAGCTCCAAGCCAGCCACACAGACCCAGCAGGAGACCTCAGCTACTGGAGGTCTATAGTCTATAGGGAAGATGGGAGTGAGGGAGAGAAAGAAAGAGGGAGAGAGCAGGAATGGAGGGGAACAGAGAGAACACTTGGCATTACTGAAGCTCGGATTGATTTAATCATTCAGAGCATTCAAGGGTTGTGCAGTGAATGTGTGTGTTGGAGGGGTGTGGAGGTGGGAGAGCTGGCTCTGGGAGAAAAAGGCAGTCAGCAGTCTCAGCCTCCGTGGTAATCGAAGCACTAACCTTAGCAGAGTTAGTGCTGTGATCGCTGCTCCAATGCAATGCAGTGGCTATAAGCTTTAACTATGAATGAACTCCAGTGTACATTGATGTGATAAGTAGCGCCTCTTTTTTTGTGAGGTCTGAGCAGGAAGTCCCTTTTACTAGTCTTACCTGTCATGAATTATTAAAGTCCAGTGAGGAGAATGAATAGTTTAGGGTTCAATTCCCATTTAAGCTCTTAAAAAATTTAAGTACAATCATGGCCAGCACTGCCGTAATCTATGACTTCCAGTCAGTGATCATCATAATGAAAAACATATTTAATTTTTCATTTTTCTACCTTTCATCGTTCTAATATTGCCTTACTGTATTAGTTTGACAGTACTGTTAGCTTGTTTACAACCTGTTTGATTATTTGACCGCTCATGATTCCTGCCTTGTTGAAATTCATAGTTATGCATAGCATAGCAATGTTGCCATTTTCCCAGATCTCAGCAATTACTTTGGTGATTACAATGTGTGTACAAATGCCGGCCAAAACTACAAAAATGAGACCCATGTTGAAATAAACGGTAATTATCCTTTAACTTATAAAGCTATATATGTAAGCTTAAATCTGCATCAATTCATTTCTTTTGGCCACTTGGGGACAGTGTAACAAGCTGTAACATTGACTTATTGCCACCTGGTCAGCGTGTTAGCAAACAATTACCTATTTATACATCCAGCAGACACAAAGCAACCTCAGCATTCATTTGGAGCTGTGTTTCTGGCAAATGGTTGAATGTGAACAGACCAAAGAAAAGTAAGCTGCTGGCTGTAAAACCAAAAAAGTTAGCTGAAAGTGGGTTTGTCTCTACAAGCGGCCACTATGACATTACACATAGTCATTTGATCCATTATTAATACAAAAATATTGATTAGTGCAGCTTTAAAGAGATGGTAAATTTAAGGTGGATTACCTTCCACCACACCATGGCTTATAGAACTGTGAGGCATTATGGATGTAACCCTCAAAGAGATTAAAATGTCTAGCTAAAACAAACATTTCAGTAAACGGTGTTGTATTGCCCTGCGCTCAATTTCTTTTAGGCTGTGTGAAAAAATCCAAGCTTAATAATAAGATTGATTCCACAGCACTGACTTACTCATCCTCTACACAGTGACATTAATACAGTATGTCACTCTGTCACAAACACCCTCACCACCCCATCCCCCCTTTTCATCACTGAATCACTTCAAACAGATGCTGGCATCATGAATGACAGTACAGAGTAAAGGAAGGAGTGGAGGCAGGCTCTGTGGGAATGAGAAGGAGGATGCAGGGGCTGATGGGATTGAATGGTAACTGATCCCTTGGTGTTGCTGGCATGGCATGGCAGAGGACAAAGGCATCTCCTACAGGGACACAGTTAGCCTAACATTTGTCATGGTGAATGATGTAATTGGCTTTGTTAAAGGATTGTGTGTGTTGATTTATTTGTGAGTGTGCACTGACATACTGTGACATATGGCCAAACTCCCCTCCTTAGACAATGAGATCACATCAGTGTGTGCTGGCTCTGGCTGAATTAATTTAAATTTCTAGCAGTATTTCTACTCTCCTTCTCCATCTCTTCATGTTGCTTATCACATGCGCCACAAGACAGATTTTTGATTTCCATATCTGGTTTAAACAATCCATGAGATGTAAGCAAGAATCTGTTCAGACCTGCCACTTAATGCAAATCATCATGGATTTGATGATAAGAGTTGTGTGTAACCTTAGCCTTGACAACCTGTAAAGATTACGCTACATAGTGTGGAAAATCCCCTTTCTCATATTCGCTGGCTTTAATGAGATCTCTCTCACTCTGTGTTTGTGTGTTTTGAGATTGACTGAAGTAAGAACGATCTGTGGTGTTAGGGACCCACAAAATGTGTGTGATGAGAGGCATCTGAAACCGAAGCAAGCAGATACACATATAATCAGACTTTTTTCATCTCACCTCACATTAGTCAAAATAATGTGAGGTGAGAGGCATGTTGGTTATCCTCAGTTATATTAAAGCTGCACTTGTCAATATTCCTACTTTTACGATGAATGACTATGTGTAATGTGAAAGGGGTCACTTGAAGTGACAAACCCACAGAGAATTATCACCTAACTCTGCAGTTCCCCTCATCTTTAAAAAGCGTTTTATCGTCTGTCAGCTTATTGTTTTGGTTTTACGGCCAGCAACTTACTGTTTTGGTCTGTTTACATTGATCACTTCGCCAGAAACACAACTCCAAATGAATGCTAATGTTGCTCTGAGTCTGCTGGATGTATAAATAGGCAACTTTCTGCTAACGCATCAGCCATAAAAAGTTTGTAAGGTCATAATATGCCAATGCTGTGTTTAGCTTATTAGCTCATTAGCTCTTTCAGCTCATTGTTTTGCTTTTCTGGACTGAAACTTTACTATTTTGGTTCATTCTCACAGCTCTCATCAACCTTGTTTCCAGCTGCAGCAGGCAACTGTTGGAGTTGTGAAAAAAGTCAGCAAACAAAGCTCTGATAAACCCACTGTGTGCTACCTGCCCAGCACCAAACGGCAGACAGACAAAGTTAGCAACTAGCTGGAGAAAACAGCGAAGCATTTAGCAGCTAAACAGCCGGATATTTCACTCAGGAGTTGCGTTTTGAGACCAAAACAGACTTTAAAAGAGCAGGAATATTGGACTTACATTCACCAGGTGGCCAGACACACAACTCCGTAGAAATGCAAAAGTTGTTCCATGTCTGCTGGATCTGTAAACAGGCAAAGGATTGCTAACACATTAGCCATATCTACTTTATAAGGTGACAATATGTCAGTTTTGTGTTTCCAGTTTGGTAAGCTCTAGCTGGCTTTGTATTGTGAGAATAACATGAAAGGTGGCTACGATGAAGGCAACTTTTTTATTCCTTTCAATCACACTACTAAAAAAGTCAGCCTTTTCAAAAATTGTGAAAGCTGCCTTATTTTCCACTAATAGGATTTAAAAGTCTCTTTGGCTTCATAAGAAGCATTTTCCCTTATGAATGAGACGACATTTACTTTTCAAATAAGCTGTCACAAAATTAATTACCACTCTTTGGGTCTTGCAAAGTTCTCCAGTAAGAGTTGATGATTAATATCAAAAGAAGCGTAAGCTAGTCTTTGGAGTGAGTGAAAACTACTTGCACAGTCTATCCATCAAACTAATGTGTGCTTTCGAATATTCCCAGATGTCTCAAATAGTTTTCTTTTTTGAAGTGTAACCCATTATTTTCAGTATGTTTTAGATATGCATGACACTTTCAAGTCAAGCTCTCTTTAATGAAGTAATTCAAAAAAATATGACAAAAGAATGAATTTGGCTTTTTTTTTTTACTTGTCTGCTCTTCAATTTTTCTCCTTAATGGAGAGTAATCTTAACTGAGATCTTCATTCCTGACCTTTTCAAAACTTTGCCAAGTGCAGAGATTAAAATAAAGAGGGGAAATCGTGATTTTCATGCAAATGCACCCCTGTTTGACCTTGGGGAATGCATTAATTTAAGGTCCACAGCCCCAATGTATAATCCCACCCCATATGCTGGGATCTTACCCAGTTCTATCACAAACATACACTTCACCCCATCACTATTAAACCCCCAGATGTTCCTGTGCCAGCGCTGTTTAATATGCAGAAAGAATCTGAAAATAATTAAACTCTACGACAAGTGGTATGACCCCAATTATTCTAGCTGTGGTAGCAGCGTGGACAAGAGTACTGCACTGCAAGGTGAGGTTTGGGCACTGCAAATGTCAGGATCTTTGCAGAATCACAGCATATTTTCCCTAATCAGGATTATGCACTCGGGCACACAAGGTGTAAACAGCTCATCTGAAAAAAAGTAATAAATTTGCTCTTTTGATGCACTGCTATGTCATTTTTGTTTCACTAGAAACACAACTCCAAATTTTTTGTTCGTCCGTCCCTGCAGAGGTTATAGCTGGAGTACAAGATGGTGTAGATTAAGTAAATTCTCTGAAATTACAGTGCAGTCAACTGTTTAAACACAGAGTAATCCTTTTGACTGTGTCTGTGTAAAATGTTTCAGGCAAGAATGGTCACAGCTTGAAACAGCCTCAAATAATCTCCTGTCTCAATATAATGGTACATGTTAATTTGTTGCTTCCTGTGGCTCTCTGTCTATACTACACTGCCCACAAATAAGCAACACTGGTTGCACCAGGGGGATTTAGAATGTATATTACAGGACTGCAAATCAATTGGTTGACTGCAGGCAACACAGATATCTGAGTGCAGTTTGACACCAATTCCAAATGCCATGCCATCTTCTTGGATGTCTCTCCCCTTTTGTAACTGCTCCCGCTGGGTCTGAAATCTGCATTCAGCTGTTCGGGACAGGATATGAATATTCTGAGCAGTTCTTTTGCATACACAGCACAGCAAAGCAAAGCAAAGCAACCCCCCCAAAAAGATTCTTGTTAATCGTGGCATTTGCTAAAAGATACCAAGAGGCAGCCAGTAGTCAGAGAGCTCACTGTGCAAGGAGATGGCCCACATTGCACACCCATGTCACGCCTCCTCCCAGGGACCCGTTCCTCTGTGTGATTGATTGACAGGGCTTCAGCACTGTAACAGCCAGGCTTTTACCATGTTCCATATTTGTGATGAAAAATCGTCCCCGTCCTCCCCTCCATCTCCTCCTCCTTCTTGTTCCATCCTAATCTGCTCTTATGGGTCTCAGCCCATGGCGTCTTAAACCCCTCCGTCTCCAACAGCTGCTGAGGACAGGGAGGTATAGAGAGATTAAATGAGTCTTTGCAGCCCCCTGAAGGAATCCCACATGCATCTCTGCCTCTAACCCCAGCTAGTGTCTTTGATCCACTGTGTTTTCCAACCCAGTCAAGTCCCACTGGGTGCAAGAGGGTTCCTACACATGCCAACCTACATACAGACCTCTTTAGACTTCATGGTGGCTGTTGAGCTCATCAGTGTTGTTTAGTTCAAGGCAGCTGAAAGACTCAGCTACTCAAACTGTTGCTGGAGGAAACCAGTGCATTCAGAGCTTTTTGCTTGTGATCCAGATGAGTTTTCACTGTAGTATACCAGTGCTTATGGACCTACCACTAATGAGTGGAGTGCCATTACTGGTTTCCTTTTCTGCTTTATGATCTCTCATACAATGCCTTCTGTGCAACTTTGGATACCAGTGCAGCACATGGACAAAGCAGTGGAATCAGTGAGCGCTCTAGTCCAAGATGGATCAGACATGGTGACCAACCTCTGGGGAATGCCTGCCGCCTTATATTAGCCATTTGCAAGTAATGGCCTGCGATGGCCCTGGATGATGCACAGCCAAATGAATGAGCATGTATGTCATTTATTTCTCTTTTCCTTGTTGGAAACCCACAGACCTGTTAGAGATACAGTAGCGCTTTCCCTTCCTCTTGCATGCTTTCTGCCTTTCATCCAGCCTCTTTGTTGAAACCGGTTCAGTGTTGGTCATCTCTGACACTCACTTTAGACTTCTCTGCACATAAGTGCACTCACGTTGAAAACCTAGCTTTCCATATGAGCGTGAAAATGAATATCAAGCTCTAATAATACCAACAGGAGTCAAAATATGCTACCATATTATTACAGTGTGACACATATGTAACATATGATTGAGTCCAGCTAGCAGGTAATTTACGATACTGCAATCAATTCTAAAGTCTGTTTGTGAGCAGAGATGATGTTTAAGCCACACTATGGAACACGTTTCTCCTACATAGAAGCAGAGCAAAGCCTCACTAGCTGGCACATGAAACTGAAGCAGTGCATGTGAAATCTCAGGGCTGCTGTAACCCTGGTAACGTTCAGAGGGAATTTGGAGGATGGGTGATAGATTATTCTCAGTGAGCATCCACTAAGCTAATACAGTCTGTCCCTCAAGTGTGTGTAATTTTCACATTTGGTCCCCGTACAAGCCTCCTGTGGCTTTTAATTTCAGTTTACCAGTACTAAAGTGAGCCTGGAATACGTGGCAATTCAGTAGTCACTGTGTCGCAAAATGTCGCAGGGTAGGCTGTACTGTAGTCTGCTAATAAACCTTCCAATATGTAATATTTTTGCTTCCCTTCTAATATTGTCATCTCCTTCATCTTAGCCTCCTTGACTACATTTGATATATTGGATTTTAAAGCTTTCATTTCTTGATAATACTTATATTGTAAGTAATATTGGTGATATTGTATTGTTTGTGTTGACTTTGATACTGCTCTTATATGGCACATTTTTCCTGGATGTACCTGTGTGCTGGAAAATACTGCTCTGCTACATGTTGCGTGGGTTTACAAGTGTAACCACAGACACTACATGGTTATGGTTGTGCCTGGTGTATCAGTAAGGAAGGTGGCAATGCTACTGCTTTGGTTTCAGATCAGGTTCAGTACCTTTATTGCATACCATTTGGCATGATGCTATATATGAGGTTTTTATCTCCTAAACAAGGATACATTTGGAAAAATTAACTTTTTTATCATGTCATTATGTATTGTGTGATTTAATAGGGTTCTAATGACAATAGTAAAATTATTTTAATGAATGTAGTAGCATGGATTTGCATGCAACCTCAGCTCAACTTGAGCGACAGATGTATATAACAACAATCCCTCCTACAGTACACTGCTGAGGTAATGAAATAAAAAAATTAAAGCGAAAATCATCAATCATCAATAAATGTAATGAGGCGCTGACAACACTTATTATAACCATACTGATGTGAGTCCATATATATCGTCTCTTTTTTAATTAGCTAATGCATGTTACATTATGGCAGACACATCATCTTGCTGCTTCATAACATCTTCACTGACAAAGACGCTGGTCAGATGGGCTGTTCGGCGTAATTGCACTTGAAGACTGCTGTGTGAAATAAACCTTAGCTGACTATTGAAGTCATGTATGAACCACAGTTATGTTAGTAAGTAGTTAGTGTTAGGGGCGTGCTGGGGACCCAAGTGCAAACACAGAGACTGTTTCAGGGATAAAGATAACAAGGTTTATTGCACAGTCTAGAGCTCAGATTCAGGCAACAGCAGCAAGGAACGGAGCCCGAAATCCCACTGGCTAGAAGATGGCAGAACTGCTCCGGAACAGACAGTACAAAACCAGAACTGACGCGATGACTCTGCAGACAAACAAAAGCACAAGGTTATTCGGAAACCAGCAAGGTAAGTATCACATGGGTTCTTGGTAGGCTAGGCCGTGGTCTGACAACAGAGACTACGTTCTGGCAGTGATGCACTGCCAGAGCTGGGAATAAGTACTGCA
>LKNJ01007479.1:0-12323 GCA_002120245.1 Maccullochella peelii | reverse complement strand
TATATATACACACACACACACACATATATACACACACACATACACACACACACACACACATATATAAAAAATACTAAAACTACATGATTATTCTTATCAGTTTTTAGGTCATCTAAACAAACAATTCAAATTAAAGTTGAATTCAAAATTACAAATGATATAAAATCAAAGTTCAAAATATTGGATGAATCGTTACATTTTCAGATAGGAATGGGGAAAATTGAGTATAAACATTGGGTGCCACTTCAATAAGCTTGCTTATTTGGCCATCGTTATAAAGATTTGAACATCTATTGTACCTAAATATAAATACGAAATAACTCCAACGGTGCTCTGGGTTCATTGTCAACTCAGTTTGGGTGCCAAAGTGCCAATTTATATATACTGATAATACACCTATTATAAAACATACCTGATGTTTGGGTGCTTGTGTGGTGTGATAATGTCACTGTTTTTCAGCCAGACGATATCAGGCAGGGGGTTTCCAATGGCTTTGACAGCCAGTTCAACCAGAGTGCCTTGCTTTACACTGATGTTCTTTAGCTTTTCAGTGAACTGGGGACGCACCAAGGTTTCTTTAGCTGAAAAACAAAGAGAAGACATCATCAAGAAACCCTACAGTCATTAAATGTTCATAAGCATCCTCTTCAAATAAGCTCAAACAGTGTTCATAGAATGTCCAAGGTGAGCTGCAGTCTTACCATCAACAGTGAGAGTGATGGAGATGGATGACCGTCCAGCTCTGTTCTGAGCGACGACTGTCCACTCTCCAGAGTCATGCGGCATGGCCGGGGCAATGATCAGGGATTGAGTACCATCCTCCTTAACCACTATTTTATGGGTATAGTCGCTAACCACTTGTTGTCCTGAGGAGGTGATGTACAGATTTTGATTATTGTGAGACCAACAAATCTTATTCAAGAACACCTTAATCAAGATTTGTCTATATTTTACTCACCGTTGTGGAACCAGTATGTGTCGGGCATCGGTCTGCCAACGACCTTCAGGTCGAACCTGGCAGTTTGCCCCTCAGAGCATTTACATGAGGAAGGCTTCATGACAAACACAGGCTTGTAGAGTCTTTCCAACTGAGCCTCGTCTGTCTCATCAAGCCTGCGAGCAGGAGAACGTCCGGGTGAACGGCTGGAAGAACGGCCAGGAGAGCGACTCAGAGAACGAGGAGATGTGGACCTGAGGAAGAAGCAGAGTCGTCAATACCCAGGTGTCCACAGTTCTACACCTTAGAAGTATTTTTCAGTTCTTTGAGTGAGACCTTACCTAATCCTCTGCACTGCTGGCTGCGGTGTGTATCTCTGAGGTGTTCCAGCTCCGGACGGCTCCACGTAGAGCTTCCCAGAGCTGACGGTATTTCCTTTCATGTTGGTGGCGAAGGCGGTGTACACGCCCTCATCCTCTGGCAGAACCACGGGCAAACGCAAGCTGGCTCGTCCATCTGGAAGAACATCCATCTGGTAATGGTCGCCAGGCCGGATACGCTGGCCGTCTTTGTACCAAGCAATCTGGCAAGACAAAATGTCATTGTGAGACCACAAATGTGCAATTCTGAACTCTATTTTACAATTTTCACATGAGCTTTTTATTTTAGTTCAACAGAGACAATTTATGTAATGGAAACCTATTTCTTGAAATTTCAGTACCTTGGGGAGCGGCATTCCAGCCATCTTGCAGTGGAAAGTGACGCCCATTCCTTCCATGATCCTGTAGTTTTTGACGGGAGTGTCAAAAGTGGGCTGCACAGCCTCAGTGGGGGCGGCAGTCACCATCAACTCTCCGTCCTCTGTCACTATCTCTTTGTAAGTAATCTTCATAATGCAGAGTTCAATTTCCTGGATGATCCTCTGCTCAATGGCAGAAAGATGGAATTCCTGCAGATGAGATGGGATGTTACGTTACAAGTTTGAACGTGACATGTGCTCAGGTACTCAAGAGCTCCTGACAGCAATTTCATTCTTTTAGTGGTGACTTTCCAATCAATAATCATCCAATCACTATTGGTTATCAAAATATTGGCAAAGCCCTAGTTACCAAGCAAGCCCAAGGGGGGTTAGAGTTGGGGGTAGACATGGAAGAGCCATTGCAAATCATGGGACTAATTGGGGATATTACCACTGTTCGACCCATCAACTCAACCCTGATCACATCACATGTTCTGAAAGGGTTTATTGCTAGGGATTATTGCTACGACTTTGACTTTTGTCCATTGTTTTCCTCATGTCTTTCTGCTTAGCATTGCAGCTTGTCCTTGGTGATAGCAGATTAATGAAAGGTTCTAGCAAGGCTGGAGTGCCAACTAGGCAAAGCGGGTGGGTCCCCAGACCCTCAGGGGCCCCATAAGGCCTGGGATTACTATGTGTATGATTTCTGCACCACTAAATTACAATATCAACTAAAATCAATATTGACAAAAGCCTTTAAAGAGCTCCTGTAGTATTGCCTAATCTAAAGGTCCCATGGAAGGGCCCTTTGTCAAAAACTAAATATCTTCATTATTTAATTTTATGTTGTTCCCATTTCTGTATAAATCTTTGAAATCTGTTTACTTGAAGGTGACAGGATGCATAGACAGCACTCAGAGAGGCAGTGGTAAGGTTTGTCAAGTTTGCCCCAAGGCCCCCTAGTTGGTTAATCTGGCCATATATGTAAAGTTCCAGGTTCCAGTACTACAAGACAACCTCCAGTCGTGGCTAATGATGCTCCTACCTGTCCAGAGATAATGGTGGTGGTCATCTGCTCCATCGTCGTAATGACAACAGGGGGAACATCTCCCACTTTAGGCTCCTGCACCACGGCTGTCACTTCGGTCTTAAAGGTTGCTTCCTGTTTCTTCATGTAGGCTTCATATTCCTCTGTTAGAAAAAAAAGCATTTAACTTTACGTGAGCATCTTATTTTGAGCATCTTATTTTATTGACTGAACACACCCTGACATCAGAGAAGAACCAGTTCTTTGCTATTCTTGTTCTGAAGTCCTTGTAGACATCTTCCAGTCTGATCTCTTTTTCACTTTGCTCTCCAGCTTACTTCATTAAGAAGGTAGATTTTATTGATGCAGATGTTTACGTACCTTCCTCCAGCAGACTGGCAGAGGCTGAGACCTCTCCGAGCTGGTTCTTGGCAAAGACGGAGTATTCTCCGGCATCATCAGCGAAGGTCATGGAGATTTCCAACTTGCATTCTCCAGTGTCCTTCTTGTAGGCAACTTTGTATCTGATGGACGGTGGAGGGGAAAGAGCATGTTAAAGGTGATTCAATGATGGCTCCTGCCCCCTAGAGGCTGCTGTGTTCATTACAGACACAATCCAAACAAACATCATTTATATCAATCAAAAAGGAGGTAAAAATGTAATGTTCTTGCTGAGGGTGGTGCAAGAGAAAAGGTGATGGGCTCATTAAAATTGCGATCAGCACATGTCATGGTAATTTTCCTGTCTAATTTTGGAAATTTGGCATGATGATGGCGCTAGAACAAAGAAACACTTTTGTTTTATACTGGTGATCTTTTATGCGTCTAGGCCACCAGTATGCTCCCAAGATTTCCACTGTGTAATTTTATATGTTGTATGTTTTTGTCTACGTTGGCTTCTCAACATCTTTGGACCATTTAGGAAATAAGAGTTTTCACTTTATTCCTTGGGATTAACCAAATCCAATCCATTCAATGTTACGTTTTGTTTTACCTATAAGAAGTTTTTAAGGTTACAATTTTTTAAACATTTTTTATAAAGTATTGTTCCACACTGTCTGGCAGTAAAATATAGTAAATATATACTCTGAATCACCTTGTTTTATATGATGTCTACACTGAGTTTAATATTCAATCCCAAGACTTCAGGTTTTCAAGGCCGCAAATTATAGAGGTGCATCATTTTCGACACATTTCCGCAAAATTCAGCCCGACAGATTTAGAAACGTTGAGGTTTCCACAAAAATTCTCAATAATGTTCTGTGGGTTTGTAATAAGTTTGTCATGACTGACCCAGTCAGACCCAGTAGTAGATTTTAAGATATTACATACCTGTATCCGGTAGTGAGCGGTACACCACTCTTCTTCCAGATAATGTGTGGTTTGGGGCTTCCTCCGACCTGGCATTCAAACAGGACACTTCCTCCTTCCACCAGCTTCTGGATGACCGGCTTCTTGATGAAGAAGGGAGCGGCAGCAGCAGTATCTGACTCTGCCATGCTCACCTGAGACACGGTCTCCTCTTTGGCTTCTTCGGTTACTCTGGAAATTCAAATATCTTTTTAGGATAACTGACCGAGTTGCACCGCTAGCCATCTTTAAGTTTTAAAACAATTTAAAAATAAAGAACCTGAAGAATCCTTTCTTGAGTTACATTTTTATCAATGTTGACCAGGTAGACTATGATTAACCTGCACTATATTGATTTATGTTTCAAACTGTAAAGGAGCTTTGATCGACTCACAGTTTCTCAGCAGTTTCAACATGTTCGGTGACAACAGCGATCTCCTCTCTGCTCTCAATGTCCTCGGACACTGGAGGAGAAAGACAGGGTTAGTCTCAAGCAGGAGGCACCATGTGCAGGTTTAGCGAAGGATAAAATATAAACTGAAAACAGAAGAGGCCCCAGAATGGAACCATGAGGGTCTCACTAAGTAATTACATAAAAAACGTCCTATATGATGCAAACCAATTGATATTTTGTATATTGATGATTATTCTCCTGTTTTACTGTTTGTACTGACCCTGGACAAGCAGGTAGCAGGAGGTGCTGACGGTTCCCGCCTCGTTTGTGGCAGTGCAGGTGAAGCGTCCGCTGTCTTCAGCGAACGCCTCGCGGATCACCAGCTGGGCGAATCCGTTCTCATAGCTAATCTGGAAATCAATGGAGCTCTCAATCTTGTAGTCCTCTCTGAACCACATGATGACAGGTGTGGGGTGGCCGCTGATCTGGCACTCCAGAGTCACCGACTCGCCCTCTGTCACATTTGTGTTCTTCAAGCCCTGCAAAGAAAACACAAGCATTAATCAGAAAATGTCACTTTCCCAAAGGGACATGAATATATTTTGCATGTATATTTTTTGAGGAGAACTAAGTCACTTACAGACATCAGTGTGGGTGGGACCACGCCACCTGCAGAAGGTACGGCTGCTGCCTCCACCACCTGTCGTATAGTCAAATTTGTCAAAACACTACAATTTAACAAAAAATGCACTTATTTCTAAAATCCACGACATGGACATAACATAGCAAACACACATAGGACAAAACTTTGAACTTGCTGTTCACATCCAACATATAAAGAAAAGTGACAATGACAAAGCACAGAAAGATGGAGGTGAGGCTGGATGGGCTAAAGAGGTGAAAATGAGGTTGTCAATAGCATCGACAAGCACATTAAAGTTTTTATTAGAGGGATATTAAATCCTGGACTTTCACAGAAATCAAGAAAACCGGACTTCTGAAAAACTAAACTAAGGGCTTAGGAGAGGCTCCTAATGATTGCAATTTTCTTTATATCTCAAACATGAAAACACAACATGTTTTTATTTAAACATAGTAGTGGGGATAGTAAGTGGGATAAAAATGTAAAGCTTGGGGCAGTGCTATAATTGAAAGGGCCATTAAAATCAAAAGGGTTCAAACTCTGGGGAGTAGGACAATTCGGTTCCTTAGATTTTAATTTCTTGCCTTTTGAATTGAAATTGAATATGCACAGCATATTTTATGATATTCTGGCCCACAGTTGTTGAGATATCTTGCTCCTGACCAAAGTCTTGGACAGACAAAACACTGATTCTTTATTACTGGTTTGGGATATATAAACTAACCATCTCCTCATCAGGTTTTCTTGTCCTGTTCAGATCCAGCCCACTAAACTAGATTACAAACCTGTGCTCCCCAGTCCTCATATATTCTCTCAATGCCCCCCGAGTACACCACCCCCGTCTGTAACTCGTTGCCAAAATGACTCTGATATTTCTCAGTGAAGTCTTTGAACGGTGGAGGGATGGGCTCCTGTGTCTCTCTGGCCTCCCCCACTCTACGAGATGGACTGGGAGACTTGACGGGCTTGATGATCTTTCTAGCAGTGGCAGATGATGAGGATAACTCTTTTTGCAGAGTGGCGATAGCCGAGCCGGCGATGGACACCTGACCGACCCAAAGAGGAGGAACAGCCACACCATCACCAATAAAATATTGTTGTGTTGGTTTGTTTTAAAAGTTTGTGTTAAACCACAGCACAGGGAGGATCTACGGAACGTTAGTTTTATTAAATCTACAACAGGGAAAAAGGAAGAGAATTTGAAATAAAGCCGGATTAATAAGTAGGTTCGTGTGTTTATTGATTAAGGGGGTGGAGAAAAACAAGGTTAAAGGAGGATTCATTTTGTTATTTTCTAGACATTATTTTATCACTTCTACACAACGGTTTACAACAAGTGCGCATTTCAGGCAAGCAGTAATAACCAAATGACCATTTGCTAAACCACCCCTAACCCTCCCCTCGAAGAGTGACTGTCCAATCACAGCTTGGGAACAGTAAGTAGTCACAGCAGGTGTGTCAGTGTTTGCATTTCTTCACGTGTTTAAGTGGTGTACATGGAGCTGTAGTAAGAGAGATATTCCGGTCTAACAAAAGCTGTTAACGTTAGCTTGCCCACCTAACTAGCTTACTGCCTACAGTAGTAACATAGCGCTACTTGTAAAGGCCAAGAGTTAGTTATCATTATCCAACTACATTATTTTGTGGGTTACAGGTTACGTTAAAAAAAAAAAAAACCCCAAAAAAAAACAAAAAAAAAACCTGTTCACTACTGAATCCACAGTGTGGGAGCTGGTCCTGGATGCTATCAGAGTTTAAAGGCTAACGTTAGCCACTCTGTCCTGATCTGTACTGGATTTGGGGAAGTTTACACTCCAGCAACTCCCGAGAAATTCGACATAGCATTAAGTTTGCCAAACTCAATTAGTTCTGACTGTAATACTGGGGCAAAATAGCTCTACGCTGCAATACAAGAACAATGCGGTTTCTTTATTTCCATGTCTTCTACATGAATCATCATCTGGTGAGGATGCCAATGTTTCACCTGGGAGCGTCAGCTTTAGCCTTACTCTGTTAGTGCGACATCATGTACGTATCAGCAAGTGTGTATTTAAGACCACTTTTACGGTGTTCTTGCTAAAAACGGGTTACCTGGAAACATTTAAAATTTATCAGGAGATGGACTTTTCAATCAACTCAGGAGTTGGTGTCAGCTAATTGACTAGCTAGCTACAGGTGATTAAATCTTCCATTGACAGTCATTTCAACACTAACTGGGCAGGGGGGGGGGCTTACCAAAGGGTCAATTATAGGTTGGATTATTGACTAAAGTGGTATTATATAATTTAATTTTAAAGTGTTATTTCTCACTCCACATTTTCTCCATGTGTTTTGTTTTGTTAAGTTCCACTCTTTATGCGCAGGTTATTTTCTACTGCTTGCCTGATGTTGCCTCTCTTACCTCAGAGCTAGACTCGTGTTTTGGGACAGAAACTTTAGAAACTGTAAAATGTGGAACTGGGGACGGGGCGAGACCAGTGTCCACATGGGAGGAGATTTCTGCCGCTCTCTGAATCTGGAGTAACCAACAGAGTTCACAGCAGCGTTACAACCTCAGGAAGATTTTAAGAGCTGGACAATATATACATATATAAAAGTAAATGTTTTGAATAATATTTTATTCCTATAAGTAAAAATGACATGTTATCAAGAGATTCGTCCTTTTAGATTAATCTTTTCAGCGTAATTATCTTAAAGCACTGGCAAATAATTTTGCTCACTTTCAAGAAGTGTTACTCATGTCACGATAATTTTATTTTACAATAATTTTACATGAGTCTGTTATCATTGAGGACACCTGGGAGTTCTCATTGTCTTTGAGTTTTTTTTCCCCCACAGTATATAATACCAAATTAACATTATAAAACCTGTGCATACTCTTTTTCCAAACAATGTATGAAGAAGGGAGAGTAAAAGCAACAATAAAATATTTGAATTGAAAAGCATAACCGAAAATGGAACTGTTGGGATTGCTGCGACAGAAATTGTGTTACATTTCAAATTTTTCGTGAAACCTGAAAACTGTTTGCCAGTGCAGTAGAAAATAATATATATATAAAAAAAAACAGACTTTATACCAACTGAGTTAATCATTTGGTCAAATCCCTTGGTAATTTTGTTTCTTTGCTCTGGAGGCCTAGCTAACCTGAGGTAGCGGCAGGGTTGGTTCAGGTGTAAACTCCTGAGCAGTGGTAAGCATTTGGCCAGCCTGCACTCTTGTTGTCCAGCCCGCACGATATTGTTGATCGGCAGCCATGGCGGTGCCCTGCTGCCTTAACTCTGCCTCTACAGCCTCCTCCTCTTCAGCTCGACCGCCCTCGACATGCACAGGCCGACGGACCCGAGCAAGGTCAACGGCGGCCACCACTGTGGCCACCGCCCCAGCTCTTTTCCCTCCCTCAGCCTGGAGACACAACCAGCAGCACATAGATCTCAGGACATCCATGGCAGGACAGTGGTACAGAGACAGGCAAGTGAAATCTGCATCTATCCTTGTCTCATTTTAGCAATTAAATATTAAATAGCCCTAACACGTAATACTTTTAACATTTAAGTGTTAGGGCATGAATTACTAGTTTGATGAAACATGTTAAACACACCTTCCTGCCTCTGTAAAAGACACCAAAAACAAATCACCAATGAATGAGTATGTGTACACGTACACTAGTATCACTGTTAAAGTCAAGTTTTTAGATTCACAATCAGATTCACATGTGAAAACATAATTTCCTGTTTTCTGGAAATTTTGACAGAAAGCGGAAACTCTGATCCATGTTTAGGATCCACCATCTGGAGTGAGTCAGAACAACAAAAATTATGATAGACTCATTTAGGTATGGAAACTTTATGGACAGGATACTAATGTGTGTGTGTAAATATACTCACGTTAACATTTAAGTTCATCTGATGACAACACACACTCATCTGTTTGACATGCAAGAAATACACTGAAATCAGCTGAAATTCAATAAAGAGCAACATGAACAGAAGTAAAAGTGCTGAAAGTGAGGAAAAGTGAAGTGGCAACAAAACTCAAAAAAGAGGTGGTGAAAGTGCTCAAAAAAAAGATGACAGAGCAACTGTGATGTGTCCACTCGTGAAAGATGAAGAGCTACCTCCTCCTCCGGCTGCTGGAAGGCCAGGCGGACATCTTGGTTTGAAGGAATCTCTTCAGACAAATCAGGCAAGACGTCACAGTTATGAAACCTGAACGTTTCTTCAGTTGAATCGAGGTGGAGGTGCTCTTGGTTTGAAACAGGTGACGAGTCTTTGTGGTTAAAGACAGAAGACAGATCTTTACAGATATATGACGGACTGAAACACATCTCTTCCGACGAGTCTTCATTGCTTACGTTGTCCGTTGCCTTCTCCACACGACCATCAATAGCGTTGCCGGACTCTCGCTCTTCGACTGAGGTCAACATGCCTCGGTCGTCAAAAGTTTCACAAACACCCTCCTGGCTTGGGTTGAACTCTTCGTCCCATGCCTCGGCATTCTGGGTAAAAGTCGTGTCATCTGGCTTTCCAGATAATTCTGTCTCCATTTCGACAGTTTGAGGCTAATAACCAAATCAAAAGGATTAACTTTGGCATTCATACTCAAAGCAAGAATGTCAAAGTGGTTGACACAAAACTGAAGAGCAAACCATTCATGCTGAAATGAGAAGGATGAAGAAATGGAAGAGACTGAACTGCAGGATTGTAGGATGGAGTTTTCTGGGTGAACTGAAAGTGAGATTCGTTGTCTTTCAACCCAAACTTTACTAACCCTTTGAACCCGAGTCTTTTTTTAAATACATCATTTAATAAAAATGTGAAACACACATTGTAGAAATGGAAGTTTGAAATGAATGTGTGTTAGTGTTTCCAGCCCAGCTAGCAAGAGGCAGGACACCACAGGCAGACTCCACGGTCTGTAACGGTTCCTGGTCGGTCTGGTGTCGGCGTGCCGCTCAGAGTGCACATGTGAAGATTTCATGGAGATAAATTAAAGTGAAAGTAACTTCATGTAGCTGAGGGTTTGCTGATAACAGCACAGTCAGTGTGGTTTCAGTGGGTTTGCATGTGATGCAATGTTTTTAAAACTGGATTAAATTTTTGCATTTTAAATTATAACCTTCATTTCAATGGCTATATATTCATGTAAAAGGTTCTGCAGAACACATTTCTTAGTTAAAGCAGTTAAAAAGTGAAAATATTTTATATGTTGTTATACCGTGTGTTATTACGTGGGTTCACCACTGAGATGCCACGGCAGTGATGGCGGCTTGTTTACGCTCATAGTCGATTCGAAAATGTTCAATAGAAAAACTGAATATGAAATTTTGGGAAACAAGATCTGGGTTGAAAAACGGTGAAAGTGTTTTAAGAGTGAATCCAGACATGGAAACAGCCATGTTTTCTTTTGTTTAAGACAAGTTATTACTGCAGAAAAGATATTAAACATAAAAATGCAATTTTGTTGCATAATTCACATATTTGGATGCAGGCAAAATAAAAGTTCAACATTCACACTCAGGAGAAATTTGACGGTTTAAAGAACTATTTTTTCCTCACTTTCAAAAAAATATACCTTTTTTTTTTTTTTTTAAACGTAAATATCTCCGTAATGAAACAAGAATTTTAAACTTATCCACATAAACTCAATCATATGAACTGTATTTGTAGACAAAAGTTGGGGATTTTTCATTCATTTCAACACAATCAGTTTTCCTGGATTCAGCATCTAGTGGTGATTAAGGGAACTGCAGCTTTTGAACTTTAGGCTTTTTTGCTCGGTTGTCACTCCCTTTATTTAAAGGCTTTTAGCAGAGTCACTACATGTCTCAGCCAGGTTTCCTTATATTGTTATTTTCAGTTATACTATACATGTTTTTAGGAAAACAAAAAGTTTGACAGTTTTTTGTCTGTATCTCTGCAGGTTTAAAGGCAAACTAAATATCTGGATAGAAGAGAGTGTCAGTGTTCCAGGAGTATAAGAGCAACGTTGATGGGACAGTGTGAGTGTAAATAATGTCAACAAAAGACTAGTGCGTATGTTCACATGCAGTCGGAGTCTCCATCAGCAGCTCCTGCTGCAGTGGATGCTCAGACAACATCACTGTGATGCTGAAGAAAAGTTCAAAACAGCAGGATTCTTTCTCAAATTGCTTCCTGGACTCGTTGACCACCAGATGGCGGTGTGGACCCCCCCACCCCAAGCGGGCCCTCCCTCACCTCTCTGATCCCAGTGACCTGCTGCTGCCAGTGCTGCTCCTGACCCAGCTGGGTGACGGTTCTGCTGGTCATGCTGGTGTAGCTGGCCTCTGCCACATAGTCTCCCTGCTTCCAGGGCGGCAGGACGTCGGCCCCAGCGGCCACCTGCTTGCGTGCGGTGATGGGGGACTTGACCGGCCTGATGGGGGAGACTGAGAGTCTTGAAGTGGGAGAGGAAGGCCTGGAGACGGGGGAAGGAGGTCACGTTACAGGCCTGTAGAGGGCCAACCTCCGAAAACATCACCCCGCTCATTGATCTAAAGTCACACTCACAAACACATCCACTAAAACCTTTACTGTCAATTCTCAACTAAAATCTGGTATTAAAATATTGGGATGAACAACTAAAGACTCCACCCACCTAACAGGTGTGGGCGTGGGCGCCTTCACGTGTCTGACAGGTGACGGCGACTGTTGGCGTCCTCCGGTCACCTTGGCGACCAGTGAGGGCTGAGTCGGGGACTTAGACATGGGTTTGGGAGGAACTCTGGGCGGAGTCTTGTGAGCCAGCTGCTGAGTCAGCTCAGCGCCCTCCACCTGCATCTCCATCATGGCAGTGGCCTGGAAACTGGCCTCCATCCTCTGAGGACGGAGTCAGGGAGAGAGCCGACGATGAGGTGAAGAAATGAGAAAATAAGAGATAAGAGAACATGAGATGAGATTAAACAAACAGACTAAATTAATGAAGTTAAGTCAGATTAAATAAATACATGAAATGAGATTCAAGTGTTTCTGGAGTTTTGGTACCTTTTCCACTCGGGTCTGACGCGTCTGTGAAATCTGAGAGGTTGAAATCACAGTCTTTGTTTTCTTTGCTGGAACGGCGTCTTCACCTGAACACACACACCTTTAGTTTAGTGGGTGATATGGACTAAACCGAAATTGAAATAACCATTGCAGCATTATCTCAATCATGTTGACTGAATTATCCAAAATGACGCAATTTATTTATATACACATATATATATATATATATAC
>LKNJ01007478.1:0-12324 GCA_002120245.1 Maccullochella peelii | reverse complement strand
GCTATATAAATAAAGCTGCCTTGCCTTGCCTTGCCTTGCCTTGCCAAAAAGACAAAAAAGAAAAAACAGTCTGAAAAATGCTGTCAGAGAAAATAATTTTGACCCCTTCCAAGAGCCTGACAGGAGAGTGTGTGAGTATGTGACTGATAGATGCTCTGCTTTAATAATTATTTCATGTTTCAGTTTTATGAGAGAAAAGGCTTCAAGGAAGAGGACTCTGTGTGAAAAGGTGTTCACACTTCTTAAAAACAGGAGTTGATGTTTGGTTATCTTATGCTAAGGGTTGTCTTATATTCGGTCAAATATGTACTGGTTAAAGAATATAATCAAGTGAAACAGGCAACATACATAAAAAGGAGTTTGAAAGGAGTTTGTGTGATGTTAGACAGGTTTTACTAAGGTACTTTATGCTGTGTGCTTTTGACCTGGTTTGAGCTGTCCACTAATGTGCTTTTCCTCCCACGATGGCAAATAGTGAGTCACCAAAACACCAAACGGACTCAGGCAAGCCAAAACAGTCACTGCATCTCAGGAAAATGGCACTCTGCTGATGGTAGGTGCATTGCACTTTGTACAGTCAGGCCCTTATTGCTAAGTGCTAACTGTACTATAGCACAAAATGACCATAGCACCATAATCTGTGGGACTTGATTGCTTTATTGATTAATATCAATGTCTCAGCTGACAGGTTGTGAGATTTCTAGCTTTAAAACTTTGCTTTTCACTGAATTACTCCCTATTACTCCCCAATTACTCCTCCTGTTCATTTCCTGTTTCAAACAGTCAACGTTGTTTTTTTAGCATGACCATGATCGTTCCATAACATAAACAAAGTAATAATTTTATCCCAAACCATGATGTTTCTTTAACCTTAACTAAGTACTTATTTTAACACAAAACATCATCTTTCCCTAAACCTAACCTATCTAAACCTGAACCATAGTGTTGTCACATCATAAAACAGATTTATTATATTAGGGCAGGTGGGCATGTTTTGCGCAGTAGGCAGTGGCAGTGTAAGTGTATTAGGACCACTGGACAAATATACAGTGATAATATGCTAACTTTTGAACAAATTAAACAGAAATATGGTCTGACTGACTCTTCTTTTCTTACATATGTACAATTACCATTACTGATTAGGAAGAAACTTAAGGATGGTATTGTCCCTGCCTCTTGCTCAGAACATGACTAATACCTTATAAAGGCAACCACCTCCAAAGGTACGGTGGCCAATATAATCATAAGCCTGTGCAGCATGTAACACCTACTGCTCTACCCAGCTTGCATGGGAATGGGATTTGAATTCCTCCCTAAATAGTACTGATTGGGAAAATGTTTAGAAATCGGTATTTAAGATATAATTCAGTATAAAATCTTATGCAGAGCCAACAAGACTTTCCAAAATTGCGGACAATTATTCTGACCAATGTTGGCATGGTTGTGGGAGCAGGGGTTCTTTGTTACTTCTATTGTTGGAGTGCCCAGAAGTGCACATTTTTTGGTCCAAGTTAGTTTCTGAATCAAATCCTACATGTTCCGTTAGTTTTTGTCTGTTTCCTGTTTTATTTTGAAGTCTTGTCTTTCCTGTTTCCTGTCAGTTCCTGCCCTCGTGTCTCTAGCCTTGATTGTCTGCTCCTGCTCCCTGTTACACACCTGCCCCTGATTCCCTCGTCAGGCTCTTCCCTATTTATACCGGTCCCTTTCCTTTGTTACCTGTTGGTTCATTCTACTGTGTTCTATGTGATCAGTGGTCCATATGTGCTGTTTATGTGTCCTTGAGTTGGATTTTTCTTTTTGCTTCTTCCTCCATAACCTGGACTTACCTGTTTGTTTGCCTGTTGCCTGCCTACTTTAAAGTAAAAGTAGTTAAATAAATGTTTTTAAATAAACATAAAGAACAACTCCTGTCTGCCTGCACTGTCTGCATTTGGGTCCTCTTCCTGCTACCAGCACTACACTCCCCATAACAGAATGAACCAACCAGACATGGACCCAACAGACAGTTGGTCTGAAGAACTGCATGAGCTAATTTGAGACTTCTTGACTCTCCAAACCTTTATGGAGGAAGGCACCCAATGTCGGGTACAAAGAGGCAACTCTGTCTTTGGGCCGCAAGAAATTGGCCTCTCGGCCTTGGCTGAGGAGGATCCTGCGTGGATCACGGACTTTTTTTGACACACCGGATTCTCAGCCTGCTTCCCCTTGGCCTGCCAGCCTCCAGCCTGCTTCTCAGCCTGCTAGCAACCAGCCTGCACTTCAGTTGTTGTTAGACTGCAGCCTTCCTGTCCAGCTCAGCTGCCTGGCGCCTCCGAGTCTCAGCTGCCACCAGCCCTGCCTGGTGCCCAGTCAGCAGCCCGGCCGACCCCTGTTCCTGCCAGCGGCCTGGCCGACCATCGTTCCTGGCTTCCTGCCGCAGGAATCTGCAGTGCCCATCACACTGCCGCAGCTGCCTGTGTCCCTGGCTCCATCAGCTCTCCAGCCTTCAACAGTCTCCAAGATACCAGATTCCCTTCCTGACCTGCAACCTTGTCGCCGTCCTCCAGAGCGGCTCCTTCTACAGCACCGGTCTCCTGGTCGTCTGCCTGAGGTTTCCTATGCCGACCCTTCCTTTGGTTCCCTGGCCATTTGTCCCTGTTGGTTGTGGTGGAAATTCTGATTTCCCTTGTGGAGAAGTGAACATATAAAATGATGATTCAACAATTGTCTTTTGTAGATTTAATTAGGCAGAAGAATAAAAAGTAACAAATAAGGAGCAAAAATAGAATAAGTAAATAAACAAATAGCAGGTAAGGATAAATACAGAAGAAGTGAACAGATAAGGATGATCAGAGTCGATCTATTTCAGCTGAAAGGACAGGGATCATGTACACCATCAGTATACAAAGAGTCTGACCCCGAAGGTGGGAAACAGTCACATATTTATAACAGCATGAAAACAACCAGGCAAGGGAGACATAATACTGTCGGACCTTGGTCTAAGTATCTGTCTCTTACTCTAGCGAACATCATATTCAAGCATCAGTACAAAGACAACCTGTTCTCCTGTCCCCCTCGAGGGACACAGAGCAGGTTGTTCTACAAGATAAGATGTACCATAACACCAATGAGTTAGTCAAACAAACTATAACAGAGGAAAATTATAAAGTTCCAGAAGGCACAAAACACTACATAGCCTGCAAAATAATAAGTGATTATACATGATAAATTTTGCCCTGACATTGGTTATCTGTTAACAAGGGACAAGAGTTTGGTATCGGAAGCGTTCTGGTTTCCGTTTGTAGTCCGAGTAGTATTGACCAATCACGTTTGAGGGGGCTTTGGTTGCATGCAGGTAAACAGTTAGTGTGGAGAACAAAAGAGGTGGAACACATTATAAAGGCTATTGCAAAGACTTATGTTGTTAACGTGCTGATGTTTAGCAGGTATAATGTTTGCCATGGCCATCTTAGAGTTAGCATTCTAACATTTAACTGACACTAATCACAAAGTACTCTGAGGCTGCTGGGAATGTCATTAGTATTGCAGGTATTTGGTCATAAACCAAAGCATTTAATACAATAATATGACCTAGAGGGAAAGTTGAGGGATCACAAAAGTTATTACAATTCATCCTGAGGGAGACATAAATACTTGTACCAAATTTCACGGCTATCAATCCAGTAGTTATTTCACCAAAACCAAAAATGTCTGTATCTGCAGGTGACACTAGCGGAAAAGTCAGGGGATCACTAAAGTCATTTTCAAGTCAAGATTCACCCCCAGAGGACGATGAATATTTGTACAAAATTTCACAGAAATTCATGCTAGCACTGGTGTTCATGTAGCCTATAGCCTGTGATGGCAATTAGTTTAAGTAACTACATGATGAAAAGCTCAAACAGCTTTTGGTTTGCCACAGCCTCTGTCTCTTGGGTTTTTATGACTGTAGCTCTATAGCCTGCTGTTTCCAAGGTCAAGAATGAAGCAGAGTTAACCAGACTATGAATAATGGTATTCACACATAAAGTCATATAGGACTACCAGACCAAACATCGGCTTCAGTGTGGCCTTTCAAAGCCCATAGCATTATCTTTTTGTTTATACTTTTAAATTCGTATTATGTTATACATGATAGTGGCAGCATAAAATTGTGTTCTCATGAGGTCTAAATTAATGTTTTTGACTGTTTTTTATCACGTCATCATCTCACTATGGATTTAATTTCCAGGCAGAAATTCTCCTACTGAGCCGACAGTCAGTTTGAGACGGTCAATATGGGTAGTTTATCAGATAATTAGCAACCTATAAAAAGAATTCCTATCCTGACAGAAAATTACTTGAATTTCCTACAAACATGCACTATGATGTATGACTGTAGTGTTACTAACAGCTGAGGCTGAGATGCACCTTCCGAGCAGCTATGAAAAATGTACAACAAGCTGCAACCACAAAGTACACTAACACACTGCATGACACAGAGTAACTAAACCCAGTGGGAGGTGAAGCTTTTCCAAGTCTACTCCATTATGGCTGTGTCATCTCTTTAGAGCACTCTGTGGATACTTATGCACAGTAACAAGGCTACAAGCTTCTCACCAGACAGCGACAATATGAGGCATTACTACAATTTTAAACTCGGCAATATCATGCAGTAGTCATACACATTACTACCTGGATCCTTTACAGCCGTGGAATACTGCTTTCACACTCTGTTAAAGACATTAGACTCCACTTGAACTTCTATTATATGATTCACATTAAATAACTTTTTATTACTTCTGCTAAAATAATGAGTAATAAGTACTCAGAACTGTTTCATTGCAATGCTGTACATGGACAAGAACCCCCAGATACTAGTGGTACACACACACACACACACACACACACACACACACACACACACACACACACAGTGATTAATGGTTTTACTTGTGTACCCCGGTGTGACTCCGTCTTGACTCTGCTATTTTATTGCCAGCTGCAGTCGACTAATAGCTCGCAGCAGCAAATGAACACTCGCTGCACAGCATTCATGTTTAATGTGACAACTACTGTCAGGGTTCATCAGCGGGCCAACACATACATACACACACAGTCACATGCAAACATACGGATGCACACGACACACACATGACATGACCTGCATAGACAAAGTGCATTAACACAGAAATGCACTTGCAGGTGCATGTAGACATGTATATACACCCATAAACACGACATACAGAGTAAGCTTTTACTCCCACTGTGTTCTGTTGCATGATCACAGGGTCTTAAAATGTACTATATGTTCATAAATTATTGCTTGTGTTTTCACTGTAGTCTAATTGGAAGGTTGAATTTTCTATTGTTTTGTTTCTTTGTTGTCCAAATCCTGTGGGGATTGTTTTACCAGTGGTAAGATTGACTTCAAGTTTTACATTGTGAAACTTATGCACAGTAGCTCAGGCATAAGCTATTATTGTTAGAGACAGCGGGCAAGCATGGAATTTAGCAGTACTAAGCCAATTTCACTTGTTCTTGCTAAAACCTGATATGAGCAATCTTCTGTTTTCCTTCTCCCTGATGGCATTTGTTTGCGAATGTACCCCACCATACTGGTGCTTCTGCACATTTTATCCCAACATTTTTATACTATGTATATATACAATGCTAAAAATGACATACATACTATATGGATAAATACACAAATATCATACAACAATTGCAAAAAAGCAAGCTTTCTCTTCTGCCTCAACTTTTTTCTTGTCACAAAAGCAGGAAATCACAGAAATACACTGCCAAACACTTCAACGAATGTATACTGTGCATTGCAAGGTCAGTCAGGGATTCTGTGTTAAAGCAATCAACTGAAGGTCCACTTATTTGCTGAAAGTACTATGGTCTTCATCAGCAGATGGCCAGGGATGGAAAGAGTAGTAGAATATTTTATTCAAGAAAAAAAACTATTATTTTAAAGAAATTTCACTCAAGTACAAATAAAATTACTTGTGTAAAAATGTACTTTCATAAAAGTAAAAAGTAGGTCTGTTAAAATGTACTCACATAGAGTACAGAATAAAGCATCGTTAAGACAACACAGGGAAGTATAGACAATACCAACTCCAGATTGACTACAGCAAACACACAAAGCAAAAATACAGCTGCACAGCAACACCTAATGCACAAACATGCACATACACAGCATTGCTAGGCAACGCTGCAGATATTGATGTTCAACTGTCAGTGAGTTTGTTCTTGTACTCACCTATCTGAACAGCATGCCATGAGCCTTGTGCACTGCAAAGTTCTCAACAGTCTGTTCTAGGATCAACTTATGCAAAATATAACCAGTTGTCTCTTGTCCCACTGCGCTCCTCAAAGTGTTCAAACATTGAGCTGAATGAGCTCTCTGCAGTGACTGATTAAGGATTGTCAAAAACAGCAGAAAGGTCATACACACCTCACTGAAGTTCCTAAGTGAACATAGAAGTCACCGCTGTAGGATCCACCATGAGCATGTTAGCCAGATCCAGCATGCACCTGTTATTTTTTGTTCCTGGTCACGCAATATACTAGTTGTGTTTGATTTGGGTCACTTTCCATGCTTGTTGGGTGGTGCATTGAATCAATTAAGGAGGATGCAATTTTTTTTTACCTTGTCCAAGGTACGCTAATGCTAACCTTAATTTTATTGCATTGTTGTGCATTTTTTGTACTGTAACTCTGCATCCCCTGACACTTGTGATTCTGTTGGGGTGGCAAAAAGTAATTACTACTACTAACTACTTCAAATATATAGAAAATTTAACTACACCTGTGGAATCCTCTCACACACCTAATGGTCCTAAAGATACACATCTCTTTTGATGTTACTGTCTGTAACAAACTGTTGTGTGCGTATAGAAAACCTAGAAAAAGTAGTGAATGTGTCAGTGAGTGATTGATCGTTGACTTGTCCAAAGAATGTTTTTGTTTTTTTTAATGGGTGACCATGGTGACGTCTCGTGCAGAGCCCGCTAGTTCTGCTGTGTTATAACACTGTTATAAACTTTTCACACTGCAAGGGAGCTGTTAGCCCCAGGCTAAGAAAGCTTTCACACTGGCACAATTCTGGCACATTCAAAGTGGGCTAATCCCCGACTTTGGGGCTTGCCGGCCCTGCTCCAGAGCAGGGTTAGCACCAGGTTTGTGGGGTTATCCCCTGAAAATCGACTAAACACGGGGGCCAAGTTAGCCCTGGGCTATTCCACACTAAGAATAAGCAGTGTGTGTCACGATCCATGGATTTTTGTGTTGTGATTTGAACACTTAGTATTTTGTTTTTTTGGTGGATTCATCTGTTCCTGTTTTTATTTTGAAGTTTTGGTTTGTCTTGTTACTGCCCAAGTGTTTTCCCCTTGTCTTGTCTCTTGATTGTCTGTTGCTTTGCTTCACCTGTGTCTCCCCTGGTCCTGATTGTCTGTTGATGTTGTTCACCTGTGGATTGTGGTATACCTGCCTCTGTTCCCCTCGTTTGCTCTCCCCTATTTAAACTGGCCCTTGTCCTTTGTTCAGTGTTGAGTCATTCCCCCATGTTGCGTGTGCTTGTCTGTGTTCTGACGGTGACTACCACTTGTTCCTGTGTTTTTCCACGCTGGAGTTACCTTTCATTTTCAGCTTACCTGCTAAGTGTAAGTGTTGAAATAAAACCTTTAAAACTGCTCTGAGCCTTCCACTCTGTCTGCGATTGGGTCCTCTCACTAGTGATGCCGCGTAACAGTGTGAAAAGCCTATTACATTTTCAGCAGGAGACAATCAAAATCATCTTGCGGGCCTGGAAAAAAAATCACTCGCAATTTCACTTGATTTCAAAAATGTTTTAGGACAGGATGCTTCACTTTGATAACAAGTCAAGTTTTTACCTAAGGTATTAAAAAACAAAAAGCAACTTGAAGCCAGCAGAACCTGTAAAATGTAGTGGTAATTGCTGATGGTTGGTTTATGTGACAAAGTAACCATCGTGTAGATACAAAATAAATGCTGACATGTTTATCCACTTGGACAGAGGGTTTAATTTTTCCGGCAGCTCTTTAAACACACACATCTCACCTACTAAGGTTTCATCACAAGCTTCAAGTCTGGAAAATGTCCTGATAACTGATAGCAGATATGTGTGGGTCCAATCTGAAAGATACGGGGGACATTTAAAACACATGACTCCCCACCTCTCAAAAGTCCGGAAGAGATTCTGCAACTGCACAGCCTAATGTTACTGAGTAAGTGATTTTGGTGGATAATTTTGGAGAAATTTGATGAAGTTTGAAACACTAAAATTGGAAGTGAAAATATCAATGACAACCCAGAGAGAGGTGCGTTTGTCCAGTCAGGTGTAGGAAGAGTTCTTGTTGATGTCTGAACAGAGAACAAGCTACTTAAAATGACATCCCAAATAAATAGCTTCTGAGCCTTCCCTGACCACAGGAATGGAAGCTGATACTGTGAGTCTACGCAACTAATGGAAATTCAGGCTGAAATTTGCAACAATCTCAGTCTGAATGTCCACCCTTCAAATTTGACCAGGCCCTTGTGGAGTGTTGCGACCTCAGTCTGTTCCATGGATATAAATTCAAGTTCCTCACCCTGTGCAAACATCTTTAAATATTTTTTGGAACGGTTCTTAACAGCATGGCGTAATGGTAATTTTAAAAAAAGGTACATTTGGACTATAACCTTAAAAATTTTGTATAACTTACATGGATAGAATGGTTGTCCAGCTTTTTAATTTTCTTATTTTTCTTATTCTTTTCTTATACATTGCCACATGCATATCTCTATGAATCATGGGTTATCTGAGCTTAGTCTGGTAGAGTCTGCACAACAAGCAGAGTCTCTGGAAGTCTGCAGAAAGTGCGCTTGCAGCTCCTTGCGAAAATGAAGGATTGCGGATTTGGAAAGCTCTAGGCACGTATGGACTTTGCCACCCATAAAGTTCAAGAGCCTGCAAGTGCAGAGAAGCCCAGAACAGTGCCGTGTTGGTGCTGCAGATTCTCTAGCTGCTGAACAGCCATCCTCACATGTTATCTGCCTGCTTGGACACAGAGGTTCTTTCTTCCACTATGGGTCAGGTCAATGGGACCTTTCAGAGAGCACCCCACCCCCACCCCCACCACCTTCTACCCATCCCCCACCCTACACATAAACATTCCCTTTTCCCTCAAGGGCCTCAGGAGTTTAGCACCATATGGATCAAATCCATTAGCAGGCACTTTCCCATTTATGTTAATGCTGATGTGATCAATGTTTCAGTCTTTGATTCATTTTAAACGGTTTCTTAATTAGGCCTTGACCTTGGAGTCAAGTACAGTAGGGATGGAATCTGTTAAAATGGTAATGCTGTAGAATTAAACCACGAGGAAGCATCAGGAGAGACAGAGACGAGAGATAAAGGCCTTCAATAGATAGTCAGTAATGAATTTCTGCTACACCATGCCATGTAGTGTAGATATATCTTTGGCTGCATTGTTTTCCTCTTGTAAATTCAAACACACAGCGGCCATTCAACATTTACATCAGATGAACTTTTACGTTGGATGTAAAGGATTTGGTTTTAGTTTCATGCAAATGCATGCCAAAACAACAAATGTAATGTAAAAGGATGAGCCTGTTTTGTTATTGTCAACAAATCCCATGAAAAGGCCAAAATGAACAATGCAGTCCATCTCTAAATATTTTCTGACTTCCCTGCCCTGTCACTAAGGCCCAAGCCCCTTGGCTTTGCTGAAGACATAAATCTTTAGAAACGACTCACAAATATATAGTTTCATTTTTAAAAGGACTCAGTAATTTCTTACAACACCTGGTCAGTGTAGTTTTTAACAAATGTTACTCAAACATGAGGAAATTTGTTGGGGACTATTTTCAGAGGTGGATTAATCCATATTTGGTTCTCTAGTTATTGTTTGGGACAGCAGGATGGTGTATGTGGGATTGAGTCAAAATAAATATTGTTTTTTTAAATAGTTTTTGGACAACAGTGGAGCTCTATGGCACAGAGGAATAAGATACATAAGGCTTTGGATACACACACAATTCTTGTTAGTAGGACACATTCGTTGGTGGGTTGGGTCTTTTTGTAGAATTTTATGGTGGCTGAGAGAGCTCACAAAGAGCTAACAAAACACACGCAAATGAATAAAACAATCCTCACCATGTTGGCAACACATATGCAGCATAAAAGAATGCGCTGTAAATACAGAAAACACAAACAAATACAGAAAGTCCAACACAACACAGCAGATAAATCACACATCAACCACTCAGAAATCATGGTGGAAAACAATTTTATTTTAGTTTTAACATTCTGATTGCATGATTTGGATATAATTGGATATATTGAGTATACACCTTGTGTTAGTCTTTTACTAATTACTAGCGTGTTCATCACTTTTTTGTTCAGTGGCCCTTGGAATCTTTAGAAGTGATGTAACTCATTTTGTATTTGAGCAATGGTGATGAAAAAGTGTGAAATGAAAAATATTTAAGAATTTTTAACTTGGTAACAAATCAAAGTACAAAATCTCAAAGCAGATTATTAAAAGAGGGGATCTTTAATTGCTGGTTTTGTATTTATTTTCTGTGTTTTTAAAAATGTCTTATGTAAATATGATGCATGTGTTGCCAAAATGATGAAGATCTTTTCTTAAGTTGGTTGTGTTTTATCTATTTGCTTGGGTCATCTTAAATTCCTGTGCATTGAGCTTTCCTGTTTCAGGTAAAACCCCAAATTAATGCTCCAATATTACATGATGTTTATATTTCAGAGTGATTATTTAAAGGGTTAGTTCAACCAAATGGAGAATTATTTTATATAATCAACAGACCTTGCTGTCAACAGTTTTTATTCTCCGACAGGTTAAAAAAATAGGTGAAAACTGATGACAGTAAGGTCTGAGATTTATCACAGGGACATTATTTCTTGAAAGAGACGTTGGTGTTGGTGGTCTCAGCTTAAAGCACTTAAATGTAATTTTTCAACACATTGAGCACAAAAATACCTTTATTGTATTGGGGTGCTGACATAAGTCTTAGTCAGAGATATCTCAAAACCAACAATCCTTGCATACACACATTTTTTTAAATCTGTTTTTGTAATGTTGGGGAATGGACTCTTTAAAGAATCAAAAATACTGACCATAATCACAGTAAAGATTACTCCCTTTTGACTCTACTACTTTACATCTTTTAATTTTAGCTTTAAAAAGCTCCCTGATGACTCTTTTTAATGCTGTGGAGATTCCAGTGCTCATGGTGCAGTGAACATTTTCATTCTAGAAATCATTTTCAAAGACTAAAATGTCATTTTCAAACCACAGTTTCAAGACAGTTATGCCATAAGTGGGGTGAAAAAAACAATTGTGACTAATGGAAAAGTGTGTAGGTGCAGATAACCAATAAAAAAACGTTGTAATGTGCCCATCTATCCCCCTGTGTGCAGCCCTGTCACTCTTATTGCATTACACATACGAAAGAGCAGGAGTGTCTGCAATCCATCCTCAATTGGTTCACATCTGTTGACTTTGGAAAGGGCTGATCTTAAATCTGATCCATTTGGAGTGTGTGTGTGTGGGTGTGGGTGGGCACATGCCAGAGGGGTGAAACAGCAGGGATAGAGAGCCCCTAGAGAGGAAGAAAGACCACTTAGTTAGCCTTCAGGGGATGCTGGATGTGTGTGTGTGCCGTCTGTTTTAAGGCTTTCTGCAGTTTAGCCATCCGTCTGTTGTCTTGTATCTGACCTCAGGGCTTTGCTTTTCAAATAGACAGTTTCATCAAAAAGCCAGTGGGAATTGGATATGGAATATCACTGCTTTTATCTGAAGTTTAAGGTTGACATGGCTGTGCGGTTAGTTTCATCATTCGGTGACCTGTCAAAGCTGCTTGGATAAAATTGTTTCCACAAATACTCAAGCTGATTTATACATGGAAATATTTTTATGCTTTGCTGTGCTGCATGTTTTTATAGATAAAAGGTTGCCATGTATCGATACATAACATACATGATAAGTAGCAGGACAGTGATACATTTTTGCTGGCTCTGCGGATTTGGGTTTAAGGAAGGGGGAATGATGATATTCTATATTTTTTTCTAATTGGTAACAAATCTCATAAAAAGACCAAAACCAACATTGAATTGATCTGACTAACAAGTATTGTGTGTGTATCTAAAACATGATATATCTTATTCCTCTGTGCCATAGAGCTCTATTTGTTAGGTTCCATGATATTGGTCTGTATTTAGTTAAGTTTTGGTTTAAGTTTTGGTCTTATTTTGAAAAGTCTAGTTCCATGTTTCCTGTGTGTTCTTGTCCTCCGGCCTCAGCCCTTGAT
>LKNJ01007476.1:0-12327 GCA_002120245.1 Maccullochella peelii | reverse complement strand
TTACAGCTACTTTAAAGGACTGTGGCACATAGCCTTTTAACAGGGACAAATTTACAAAGCTGATCTAAACTTTGGGTCTCTTAATCTGTGATTTGTCAAAATAAAGCATTTCCTGTATTAACTACCTTCTCCTGTTCCATTCGCTGTATGTCAGGCACATGTCGTGACCTTAGTCACTTAGTTCATCCATCTTGTGACAGTTCAAAAAACCTCTGCATCTCTGTTGAATAAAATTAAAGCTTAAATGTGACCTTATTTACAAAAAATCTATACAGTTGATTTTTACAAAATCTTTTTTGTTTTTAATTTCATGTTGAAATAAGAAAACCTTTTACTATGATCTAAATTCTTCAACTAAGGAGAAAGAGAGCATTATTTCATTATATTATATTTTATTTTTCTTTTAATATTTAAAATAAGTCTCTTGATTTTCTGATTTTCTAAAGCTGCCATCTGATATTATCGCAAATCTCATACTTTAAAGTGGGTAAGGGGGCATAAATCACTTTTTATCTTAGAATTTTGACTTTTTAATCCCATAATTCTGACTTTTATCTCATAATTTTAACATTTTATCTCACAATTATGACTTTTTGTCTCGTCATTTTGACTTTTTATCTTATGTCGACTTTTTATCTCATAATTGACTTTTTATCTCAAAATTTCGACTTTTACCTCATAATTATGAATTTTTGATCTCATAATTATGACTTACCAAATGGGCTTCCATATAAATACGAGTTAGACCAAATTACATCATCCAAACTTTTATTACTTTTTTGCTTGCATCACGTCGCACAATATTGCGCTATTATATTATATTATGCTATCACATGAACCAATCTTAGCTAGCTGGCTAACATATAGGCAGCAGGCTAGATGCAAACTAACTCCTCAGTTACGACCGTTACATTAAGTGTGCGTTCTGTACTAGAGATATACGGGGATCTGATGGTTTTGACTGTTGAATCATGCTGGATTAGATGGTGTTCTACAGTCAATATGAAGCTACGTGTCGTGTGCGAACCAGACCGACCTCCACGTTAGCTTCTTTCTATCTTGTGACATGAGCTGCTAGCTATGTTCTTGAACGTGCTTCATTCAGGTTGTGATGAGTTTTCAACCAGCAAGCAGTCGCCTTGTTTTTCGTTAATGATAAATTATAATGTTCAGATTGGTGGGGGGTGTCTGTGCACGTTCCTGCTGCAAATATAATTTAGAAAACAGAGTTATGGTGGGTTTATGACATCCCTGCATGTTAATTCTGCTGCGGGCTTTTGGGCGGGGCTATGTGAGTCAATATAAGAGAGGATAAGGCCCGTTGGGTGGAGGGAGAATCTGCTGTGGACCTGCTGTGGACCTGCTGCGACCCTGCTCCTCCACTCCTGATCCTCCACTCCTGATCCTCCACTCCTGATCTGCTGCCTACTGCCGGGACCTCCGCCCTTCCGCCTCCTCCGGACCCAGCACCATGGATAGCTTCGAGATGCTCCGCGGACTGCTGTCCGTCATGTGTCACGGCCAGGCGTCTCAGGAAGTCTCCGCAGAGGACTTTGGAGTGGACAAACCCGAGACAGCCGCAGACAGAGACCTGGTCAGTATCTGAAGAGCTCCACACGTTTAGTTTATGGAGGAATATCAGGAATAGTGGGTCAAAGTAATTTAGATCTTTGATGGTCAAGTCTCCTAAACTTGGGAAACACCTTTTTCACATTTAAGTTTGGTGGTGTGTATGTGTGTGTGTGTGTGTGTGTGTGTCCAGGCCTAAGCATATCTATTTTTTCTTTCATTTGGATTTTATAAAATAAACACATTTCTTTCCTTATAAGAAACATGTAAAACATTTCAAATAGTTTTCAGATTACTGGTAATTTTGTATTACACAATGATTTAAGAGATGTAGGCTACAAAAAACTTTTGCATGCAAGGTATTGAAACTGGTTTTGTTTGGTTGGTCTTTAAAATAATAAGTATATAAGTGGGTTATGATTGTTAAAGTGAGGTCAAAGTTTATTCGCCTTATTAACAGATTATTTTAACTTCTAGTGGAGATATTTCCACATATATCAAGCTGAATTTTTGGGAAAATGTGTATAAAATGACGCACAAGACGTATAGAATATTTTCATTTGATTGAATGGTGTAGCTCTAAAAAGAACAGCATTTTGGGTTTAAAAGTTTCCTATAGCTTCAATGAAGAGATACAGAATATACACTTGTCATATAGTGCGGAAAAGCTGAAAGCTTAGGGGGATGTTTATGAGTTGAAAAGGTTAATTCATTTCAATTCAGTTTTATTTATATAGCGCCATATCATATCAAAGTTGTCTCAGGGCACTTTTTCATATAGAGCAGGTCTAGACCGACACTTTATGTTTACAGAGACCCAGCAATTCCCACCAAGAGCAAGCACTAGGAGACAGTGGCAAGGAAAAACTCCCTTTTAACAGGCAGAAACATCGAGTAGAACCAGAACCAGGCTCTGGGTGGGCGGTCATCTGCCTCGACCAGTTGGGTTGAGAGAGTGAGTGAGAGAGCGAGAGAGAGCGGGAGAGATTAGCATGCATACCTTCTCCTCCGGCCTGATGTTTCTTATTTAGGTTTGCTGAGCAGATAGAAGCACTGGAGGCTCTGCTGGGCAGGATGCATAATCGGATTTCCACTGAGAAAAGAGGCAGCATCCCACTGGTAACTTCACTTTATTCACTAGGTTTATGCATTGCAGCTTAAATGCACCTTTACCTTATTCCTTATTCCAACAGTTACATTCCAATTTATGTAACAGTGGTGGAAGAAGTACTCAGATCATTTACTTAAGTAAAAGTAGCAATACCACATTTTAAATGTCAAAGTCCTGCATTCAAAATTTCACTTAAGTCACTTCATAAGTAAAAGTACTCATTATGCAGAGTGGCCCATTTCGGAATAATGTATATTATATTATTGCATTACAATCACTGATAGATTAATGTACGCATCACTTTAATATTGCAGCTGGTAAAGGTGGAGCTCATTTTAATTACTTTATATGCTGCTGTGTAGCTTAATCTATAATAATATATCATATTTTAGTTGATAATATCTTCATCTGAAAAGTAACTGCAATGAAGTGGAGTAGTATGGAGTAGTATGTAAGTATAAAGTAACATAAAATGGTACCTCAAAATTGTACCTAAGTACAGTACTTAGAGTAACTGTACTTAGTTACTTTCCACCACTGCCCTGTAATGAAAAGCAGAGTGTAATTTAGTGATTAGTTTCAGTCATTCCTGTGTATTCTGTACATCACTCCACTGCTGTTTAATTAAAGCCGTTAGCAAAAGATACTTGCCAATAATTAAAAGATAACAAGAAAATGCTAACAACCATATTTTTACTTAGTGCAATTACAGACAAATCAAGATTCCTGCGCAACTCCAATTAGCTGAAAGAGAGGAACAAAAAAAGCTATGAAAACCGTTCAGTCCTCCTGAAATAAGAGACAAGCAGCTAATGAACCGGATTTATTCATTCTCACATCTCACCCTCATTCTCTTGTGTCAGATAAATCAGAAGAATTAACGGAAGATGAAAACAATTAATCAAAGCAAATTTAATAATTAATAATGGAATGGTCTGTGCTAGTATTTGCTCCATACATTTTTAGATTTTTTTAAAATAAAAAACTGACCCTTCCTGCCAGTGATGTTGCCAAACATCATTGTCACTTTTCAAATTTTTATTGCAAAGTATCTGAGTGTATGTGAATGACGTCTCCATGTCCCTCTGCCCCATCAGTGTGGGATAGGTGACCGATGTGCCATGAAGTTTGGGCCTCGCATCAGGAAGCTCTGCGACTGCAGCAGAGGAGCCAACTGCAACTCTTACCTGCTCAAGTGCATCTGAGGCCCTGATGGTTTTCCTTTTCCTTTTACCACAAACACAGCATCACTTCTGCAGGACCAAACAACCTCAGCAGCAGCCCTGACTCTCATCTTATTGTCAGTCTCTAATATCATCATTTATATCCATTTTGCATTATTGTTGTTTGGACAGCTGTTGCCTGAGGATGAGCATGGGTTTTGTATTGCTGACAGTCCTGGTTGTCTACTGTAGCATGTAAATGTTTCATGTTCAATAAAAGCATTTGTCAACATATCTTTTTGTTATTTTATTTACTCAAAGTTTAGTCATAGTTACGCAGGATGATACAAGTTTTAATTGGAATAATACTTTGGAATTTTACAGCTGTATATTCACATAAATAAATCCTTGTATCAACAACTTCTCGTCGGCTGTCTGTATTGCAGCAAAAGGTAAAAACTCTCAAAGCAAACATCAGAGAAGAAACATCATTTGTTTATTCTCCACATTCACATTTTCACCTGCTAAAGTGCAATTTGACATTCAAACAATTCACCAGTGAAAAAAACATTTTGTCAGCATGCACACTTTGACTTCACTCCATCACATGCGACCTGTCATGCAAATGTTGTTTGATTAATATTTGTTTGCACAGCTCCCATGACAGTATACACGCGGTGTACTCAGCTGGAAGGACAGTACTGTGCAAATGAGAGCTTTTCAGAGCTCCTGTATACGTCTGTCATACAGCAATCATCATTTCTGTTCTTCACACAAAGTCAGCTGGTGTGGTTTCAGATGACTGTTAGGCCAGTGAAGACGATCTACTGCTATCACATCATAAACTAATTTTGAGGCTGTGAACCTCTTTCATAAGGACATTAACGATAATTTCTGATTGAAAGAGAGTTTCTAAACTGGCAAATGGGCCTGGGCTGGAAACTGGGTTGATGAGAGTACTGAGACTGAACCAAACAGTGAATGTGCTGTAAAACCAAAACAATATACTAAAAGAGGCTAAAAAGCTGCGTAGAGCTCCACAGATGGTGACAATTCTCTGTGGACTCATGACTGGGAGTGGCCCTGAAAAGTGTTGATTAGTGGAGCTTGTATTTTAAAATTGTTTGATGTCATGGTCCAATTTATTTTATATCTGTAGCTAGGTTTGATTGCATATTTATCTCAGTGGGAGGTCAGAAATTAAAGCAGGCTAACATGGAGAAGTACAGTGTACGTCACATAACCGCCTGCAGTGACTTTTTGTCTGAGGTCTTTTCAAATCCACACTTTGAAATCCTCCCTAAGGCCAGAAAACTAATGTCATAGTAGGTATTTTGCTTTTGATATTAGATGGAAAACACCAGCTGGGTCATCACTTCTTGGGGTGGAGCCAAGAGAAACATGATTATAAAGTCCATTGTAACACAATATGAACAAAACACTAGCCAGCATGATAGCTAAACATTTCTGGATATGGATTTGAATCCAGGACGCTGCATGAAAATGTTTTTCACTTGACTTATTTTAGAAACTCTTTTAGGAACTGACCTTTCTTAAAGTTTTACTCCTGCCTCATTCAGAGCCTGTGCACCCCACTGCTGCACACATTTAACCACAGCTTGTTATAAATATAGTTCATACACAGTGTTTTTTGCTGTATTTCACCACAAACTGTGACAAATGAAAGCAAAGCATCTAGCTGTGACAAAAGCCATGCTCCAAAAATGCTGAAAAGCGGAGCAGATCCGACTCGCCAACGCATGTGGCCTGCAGCCTGCAGATATGTGCTTTTCATTTGTCCCAGAAGTCTTAATCCCCAGAACCATAAAAGACTGAAGAGCTCATTTAAAGGTCCTTTGGCTTTGTGGAAAAGATAGGAGACAAACAACATTGTAATGTTTCCCTCATTCAATGCCTGAAGCAATTTAGCCTGTAATAAAAACAAGTCAATAGTGAATGAAAAGTGTCCCCATTGTTGAATTCTGCTGAGCTCAAGATTTTTTTTGTTTTTGTCTGTTGCAGAAACGAAGGCAGTGTGGTATCATATTCAATAAGTCATCGTATTCAATGCTCTGATGAGCATAGTCTATGTATATGACACACTTCCTGTTCCTGATAATACCTACTGTTTCTACTGCTCTCATATAAAATACATATATGTGTATTTAATTGTATGTAATTATAGCAAATATATTTATATGTTACATTTACATTTATATTCTACAGGTGCAAGATTTGTTGCATTTCAGTTCATGGGAAATAAAAGGTAGTATATAGAATATATTTGAAAAATAATATAATAATAGGCACATACAGTTAATATAAACTCTAAATGATCTAATAATATAATATTAAAAAAACTCTATTTTACAATAGAATTAAATGTATTAAAGGAGTACTCCACCATTTTAGCACTGTACTCCTATAACATTGTTGGACTCATGATGGACAGTTTAAATAATAAGTATCAAAATCAATGCAGCAGAACCAGATATATCGTCTTTTTTATTCCATGCATCCTTCTTCCTTGTCAAACCCTGCTGCCTACTTTACCCACAATGCAACTCAACCGTCTACAGTTCGGTGGGCGATTCGGGAGTGTTATGCTAGTAACGGCTAATGCTGCTAGCATGCAGTAGAGATGAGGAGTGGGCTACAGAGGTTTGGTAAACTCACAAATTTATAACTCCACACAGTCAGATTTTTTTTTTTTTCAAACTTCTAGTCAAGTGACATCACTTAAGGCAATTTATCAAATGTATTGAGACACTAAAAACTTTTTTCACAGCAGAGTTCCCCTTAAAACCAACTCCTTACTGATAGTAAGCTACAATGTTTGTAACTTTCATTATAACTCTCATTTGAGTCTAGTCTGTTTCTTTTGTTTTAGTAACAATTACAGGATAATGCTAAATGCTAAAACATCGTGTAACAATAGCACAAATAGAGAAGAGTGATAATTTCAGGAAATGTACTCAGTAATGTTAGTTACACAATCTCTATCTGATGTTTGCTAACAGTTAACATTAACCACGATAAGGAGGAAGAATGTGTTTTTTCTTCTTTCAAAAGTTACATACTTTCACTTCAGTGTGGGAAGTGAGAGTCATTTTTTTAATTAACATGTTGACACAAATCTTTTCACATATTTCAGTACTCTGTTAGAAACATCAGTATCCATATACGGACATATGTAAACCATTTTCGTCAACATGTCTGCTAAATATTGTTTTATTGCTGCTGTCCCCAGAAACCCAGTGAAGTTTCTATCTACAGTATTTTATTTTACAAATTGAATGTATCTATAGTCTAAATCTGTCAAATCAAATGGACTCCTTCCTGTTTATTGTCAGTCTTTTGACTCCACCTGCCTTTATTGGTGCCAGCCTGCTGAAAGCCAGGCTCCTGTGTTTGAACAAACAGCTGTCATACACAGAGGAGAGAGCTCTGTTTAGGCAGCTGAGATGAGCTGTTGTTTCCTGGGTATACCCAGGTAATATGATCTAGCTGCGAGGATAATGTACCAAACTAGATGCCAGATCTGAGTAAAAGACAGTAAACTCATAGAAGAATACAAACAAGTAAAATTCATCATCGTCCCCTGCATGTCATGTAGGCAGTCTATAGACCAATAGATCAATATCATGCCTACAGGTTTTGTTAGAATTGGACCATATATATCTAATATATGTCTGAACTTAATGATTTCACCTTAATAACTGTGGATGTTATGTCAATATTTTACTCATTTATCTCTTGCGTTCATGTTCCAAATGTTTTCTATTGTTTATATGTTGATTATGAAAACTGCATTTTGCCCAAGGACAGCTTTGGCTATTAGCATGAATGTTCAAAAACAATATTGCATTTTCCATTTTTGATAGCACATCTTGTGAGCAATGACTCCATTTGAGTAGATCAGTTGAAACAATGAACATCGTACACATAAGCTTTGATCAGTAGCTGCTGTAGCTAGCTGCTAACATAGCAAATCACGCATTAAACCAACCTCATACTGTGATTGGCTGCGTGAATTCTGATAAATGCTACTATTTTCTGATAAATCCATTCTAACATGTCTCTACAAGTCTCACTCTACCTTATTTATTTGTAACTTTTCAAACTAACCTTGGTGGACCCTTAGGTGGATACTGATCATTCAAACATTTTGTTCAAACATGTTTCCCAAGAGATAACAAGATGTACAGAGCCATTACTGGTACAGACCTTTTGTTCTGCTCTTTAATGTGAGGGCCAACAGAGACAGACAGGTAGAGACAGAGTCATTTAGTGACCGCCCAGAGGTAATGTGTGGAGGGACATCTGTTAACCTTTAACCCTGTGATGAAATGGAGCAGTATGACTGATGCTCCCTGCTGTTGCCCTCCAGTCTGATTGTATTACTATCCTATTATTGATTAGAGGTTTGTTAAATCCCAAAATGAGCTGCACACTCATGTTAACAGCATAATCAAGCCCTCTTACCTGATGATGAGGTTTAAACAATGAGCCAATACTGTGCGAATATTGGTTAAAAAGAAAAGAGCATCTCCCCATTTGATTATTTATCAGGCATTAAATATGAATATGAATATGGTACGAAGAAATAGGTTTCATATAATTGATCCAACAAGTGTGTGATCTTTAAGTTTTATTGAGATCTATTTTACCACTTAATGTTCATATTCGACAATATGTTAGTCTGTAAAAAAAGAGCGGATTTGTTCAATGTGCAATCTCAATGATATTATATGGGTTCGTAGTTGTTTTTGACCCTTTTACTGAGAACCATTCAATATTTTATTATAAGATGCAAATAAAAACAGATTTTTAAAATGTGGACAATGCACAAAGACTGTTGGCTATTTTTTTTTACCACTTGGGGGCAGCAGAACAAGCTTTAAACACAACACTGACATATTATCAGCCTTATAAAGTTGATATTTTACAAGCGTTAGCAAACAGTTGCCTATTTACACATCCAGCAGACACAGAGCAACATTAGCATTCATTTGGACGCGTGTTTGTGTACATATGATAAATGTAAATCCAATATTCACTCTCCTTTTAGCTCTGTGTAAGTCTGCATCAACTCCTTAGGGAATTATCTGTAGCACCTAAATACTCCACTCTGTCTGCTGTTTGGTGCTGGGCAGGTAGTGTAGAGTGGAGTTATCAGGTGAAAACAGCTTCAGCTGGAAACAAAGTTGTTGAGACTGAACCAAAACAGTAAAGCTGCATCCGTAAAACCAAAACAACAAGCTGAAAGATGCTAAAAGACTCAGTAGAGCTGAGACGAGCTGCAGATTCAGATGATAACTCTCTGTGGGTTTGTCATTTTGAGTGACCCCTTTCACATTATATGCAGTCATTTGATTCATTGTTAATATAAAAATATTGATTAGTGCAGCTTTGAGTTAGCTTAAGTTTAAGCATGTATGCACATAGGGAATGGGGCTTTTTCACAGCAGACATTTTGACTTCTGTGGTTGCGGAGCTGCGGCGTCTGGATCTGTGGTTGCGGGCCACCTGCTGCCCCCGTGTTCCTGCTCAGCAGCCGCTGCTGCTGTTGTTGTTATTGGTCTTATTATTAGTATTACTATTACTTTATTGCTATTAGTATTATATTTATGTGAATGTGCACGGATGCTTCTGTTTATAAGCAGTTTTTTTTTGCTGTTTTATTTTGTTTTTATGTAAAGCACTTTGAACTGCTTATTTATGAGATGGTTCTATACAAATAACATTTGAATTGAATTAAGTTAGTTGGAGAAAGCTTGAGAGATGAGGAAAAAAAAACATTTATAAGCATAAAAACAAGGGTTGTCTTGTGCTATTCAGTGCAGTGACATTTTGTACATATAAACATAATGTTACCTGAAACTACTTACATGTATAAACAATGTTGTGTCTTGATGTATCAATGTTTGACATACAGCAATGTGTTGTGATCCTGTGGGCCAACTGTTTGTCATGACATGGAAATTAACTGACTAACAAAGTAACTTAACAGCTGATTTTCAGTCACATTTGTCTGAAGCCGAACTGCAAAACGTGATTAAAGTGTTTCACAGTGACGTTCTTTGTAGGATCCCATATAATGTTCTGTGTATGGAATGATTTAATTACATTGAGGTACCAATTACCACATGTTGTGATAAGGTTCTCCTTTTGTTAATGTTGTAAAGGGATTAGTGATGCACCAGCGCACCAGACTAATTATTTTTACTCAACACATTTTTATCACAATACTTTGAGTGACAGAATATTGTTAGATTTCTCCCCAGTGAAAGTTGTTCAATACTATGGATCTTCTTTGATGGGGTGAATGGAGGAGTAGGGATCATATAGACATGTAATGAATAGACAACACTGATGGTGTTATCCTCTTTTATGATCTTTCATAGCCAAACACTGGATAATGAAGCATAAATGACAAACACAAGTGATTTTCTTTTCTACCATGAATTTTGTATATTATTACAACGTGAAAGTGCTCATAAGATCTCATACCATAATCAAACTACACAAATATTATAGTGTACATTTTATTGATAAATCTGACAGATATGGTCCAGTTGACCTGTTATTTTACAAAGTCACAAAGTTATTTTATTAAACCAGCTTTAGAAAGCAGAAGTCCATGTGATGCAGGTGATAATGTAATTTAAATTTCAATAAGCTTAATCTCAGTGGAGAGTTTTACTCCATGCAGGGGTGTAACTTGGATTTCAGAAGCAGGGCAGAGACATTAAGGGGTATAAATAAATAAATAAAAACTATGTGAATGCTATTTTATGCACTAATATACATTTATATAATAACATATTTTGATTAAATTGGTTATTGTGCTTTCCATAATCCATAATAATAGCAATTGAACAAAAGAGTTAGAAATGCTATATAAATCTCTGTATTATTAGAAACACAGAGACTTAATGCATTGATAATATTTGATTGCTGATGGATTAAAGAATCTTTTAATAACATATTATAAGTAGAATGTGTCACCTGTAAATCAAAAAATAAAGTAGTTTTTAGAGAATTTAGAGAATCTGTCATCTAGATTTTAAGGGCTGGACAGTAAGAGGGAAATAAGGAAACTGTTTTGAGAGAGTAAATCTAACTTAAACTTATACACTGAATCTTAAAATGTGTAAAATTCCAGACTTCCTTTGTTTATAAATCATATTAATGCTCCAGGCATGCACCAAAAACTAACAGCGATTCCATTCAGATTCTGTGAGCTATAAAGCTATTGAAAAGGATCCATCTTGCTTGGGCAGGATATGTAAATATATTTTCAATATGAATGTTTGTGTATTGAGCTAACACAGTGGCATGAATGGATATCCATTAGACTGAGATGTAATTCAAACATAACTCACGGCATCTAACCTTCATTTTCATTTTTAGATTGTAACCAACACATTTTGGTAGCGTGTGTTTATGGATGGACGCACACTACATCAGAGCTTTGAATAAGAATAGAGATACAATCACTCCCAAGTTCCCAAGTGCACTGCTCAGATTGCAAATAATTTTATTGGGACGCCAATAACCTGCAGGGAATGAAAAACACAATCTGCCAGCCGCCAGCATCACTACATGGGCCTGATGTTAATGAGCTTCCTCTAGACTAGCAGAATCAACTAACTGACAGAACACAGATGGCCTTCTTGACTCACTGTGGAGTCAAAAGTTCATCTTTAAAGGGTCAGTTTACCCAAATTACAATACGAAACATATTCCGCCTTAAAGGGAAACAACGGTATTTTTAAACCTGGAGTCAGATCCTTTTTGTTTAACCAGAAACAGAAAGTTTTGCTCAAGGAAAAGTCTCGCTCTGAAATCTTGCAAGAGGTTGAGTTGCAGGAAGACAAGTGGATCTTACTCTTTAACAAACGGTCTGTCTCTGTAGGGATCCTTTCCATAATGTTGTCAGAAACTTAGAATAACCTGAACCTGTCAGAGGCAAAAACAAGCACTTTTAGTGGATTTTCATGGGCACAATTTCTCCAAAGGATTACGCTGCAGCCATTGCAGCCCGTTCGTGGATGCCGGTGGAGGTGATCTACTGGGCCAATTCCAAAACTTTTGGTAAGTATTAATCATTTAGACCCAAAAATTTGTAAAAATTGTCATGTTCCATGGACCTTGTCTAGTCGTGTTTATGTCTGTGTTTAGTTCCTGTTTTATTTTGAAGTCATGTCTCCTGTTTCCACTGCGCTCCTGCCTTCGTGTCTCTGTCTTGAGTGTCATTACCCTCGATTGTATTCACCTGTTCCCCAGTGCTCACCTGTGCCTGATTCCCTTCGTTAGCCTTTCACTATTTATGCCTGTTGTTTTCCTTTGTTCTCTGTTGGTTCATTGTCTTGTATTTAGAGGTGGCGTCGGGAGTCCGGGAGTCGTTTTTTGTTCCTGTTCTAGGACGTATTCCCTGTGCTTTTGGTATCTGTTTCAGTTTGGATTTACCTGTTGTTT
>LKNJ01007475.1:0-12300 GCA_002120245.1 Maccullochella peelii | reverse complement strand
GGGCAGGAAGGCCCGCCCAAAGCCAGTTGATTGGCAGCTTGGCCCTTCAAAAAATAGCAAAAGCAATAAGGGAAAAGCAAAAGCAGTAAGGGAAAGGCAAAAGAAAAATAATTATTTGTCTTTATATATACACATTTATTTATTCTTTTATTCATTTCTCTTTATATTTCCACATTTATTGTCTTTCCCAGATGTATTCTTTTTTATGACACTCCTATGACTCCATACTTTTTGATATGGTGTAAGTATACTGCTGTACATAGTTTTTAGTACATCAGTGCAACAGTCAAATGAACGTATTACATTTTATAGTGTGTGTAAGTGTGACCTGCCAAATTGCACATATAAATTAGATGTAAGCTAACATGGGTAAGATACATAACATACATAACATTTATCATGTGTTTAATATTGTACATAGTCCCTTTACAAACAAATAAAATCAATTTTAAAAAAAGAACAAGTTCCAGTAGCAGTATTAGGAGTAGTTGTAGCAGAGTTGTAGATAAAATTCCTACCTTCCTTTGTCCCCCTCCTCATCCTCCCTCTGTCTGTCTCTGCTGTCTCCTTCATTAAACTTGAGGCTCCCAGACATCAGAACTCGCCAGTTTTACTGATCAGTCTGTCTCTAAACAGTATTGATCCATCCTTATATGAGCTACTATTGATCTGATCTGTTAGGATGATTTTACCCCATGACACACACACTGTAAAATATGACAAGCCCCACAAATCATTTCACTCCATCTAACAATGTAGTCAAACCAGAAGTGACTGTCACACAGCAGTGCAGAAGCTTCCAACCTCTGTTACATCTGTCCCCAGGAGCAGCTGTCATTACAATACTACAGCTCCTAAAGGTGCTGAAAAATCTTCACCAGTCTGATATTTAAAACTGCAAGGTGTCTATAAAACTTCAGGCGTCAAAGTAAAAAGTGAAATACTCACTAGAGCACCAATTAACTAATGAATCCGCTGCTGAAAATAGTCCCAACAAATGCGCTACTGTACTTACTCCTGTTTTTGCAGTGCATGGAAAGTAAAAATTGCAAGTACTTGTACTTTACTTGAGTGTTTTCGTTTCATCACACTTTATACTTCTACTCCACTACAATTCAGAGGGAAATATTGTACTTCCACCACATTCAACCACATTTATCGGACAGATAATTACTCATTACTTCATCAATTAAGATTTGCATACAAAACATATGAAGAGCTTATAAAATATGATGCTTTGTTATAGATTAAACTACCCAGTAGTATATAGAATTAAAGCTGAAATGATTGGTTGATCAATTGATTAGTCAATTCACAGAAAATTTAAACAATTTTAATAATTGATTAATTATTCAAGTCATTATGGTATTTTTAAGGTAAGGTAACTAAAACACATAATTATGGTCAGGGAAAGATTGTAGTTAAAGCAAACATCATTTGCAGGTCTGGGATGGGACTCAGATTCCACTCTCCTGTATGAAAGTCAGACGTAATGCAGATTCACAGCAGGATAAAATGCTTCCAGATAATATGCTTTCTCTTAAAGCTGAAACATGATACATGGGTTTTCTGTACATATTAGATAAATAAATATCTGATACTGTACTGAATAGAGGAAAAAAACCCTGTCATTTTAATAAAGATAAAAGACTTATTTTGTTGAAAATTAAAAACACTTTGTGTCACCAATAATTATCTTATCAATACCAAATCAAATGAGTAGTGTTTGAGTACTGAAGTATTGATTACTGTGTCTTTATTGAACCAAAGTCACCATCTCCACCTGTGGTGCCTCACATTAAGATCTGAGTGCTGATTCTGCATGACTCATTTTTTACAGTGTACTGACTTCCCAGCTCATCAGGTGGAATAAAGTGGGACAGTCCGACACATGCGGCAGAGTGACACTGGCTCAGTTCATTTCAGAAAATGTAATCCGCGATGTTTGATTATGAGATGATGAAGGTGAAAATGAAAGTTAATGTGGTGAGTGGCACAGATGTGTGGGAGAGAGGAATAGATAGTTGCAGAGAACAGAGAAACAGAGAAGATAAAGTAATTCAGTAATTCACATTTTTCCATCAGGTATTACCCAGAATCTCACAAGAAATCAATTCATATTAGAAGATACAATCAATGTGAGTTTGACCAGAATACATAAAAAGCTGAATCATTTAAAATACTACAAAAAAACCTTTCCTCCTTCTCCATAACCTGCATATTTTTACACATATTCATAATCGAGTGTACAGGGATTTTTGTTTCATTTGTAGTCAGGGTTTAAGGTGATTTATTTTTGTTGTTTAAATGAAACCTCTAATGCGCAACCTAACTAGCTAACTTGTATTTTGTACTTATGTTTGGACAGGTTTAAATTTGGTACAAGAGGGCTTGGCCTTTCAACAAGACATCACATGAAGTAGTAAATTGACGGCCACCAGGATGTAGTCAGGATGTGCCAATCCAGGCAGCAAATGTGATAAAACTGTAGCTTTTCTGGAGAGTTTATGCACATCAATGCTGGGAATCAATGCATAACCCTTAAGGCAAGGCAAGGCAAAATGTATAGCACCTTTCAACAACAAGGCAGTTCAAAGTGCTTTACATAAGACATAAAGGCATTAAGAAAAGATTTAAAAGAAACACTAAAGAAAATACAAAAATTCAATATAAAAAGACACAAATAATAAGATTTAAAAGTAAAGCAGAAGATTAAAATAAGCTAAAATCGAATAAGACATTAAACAGTAGAATAAAAATTACAGTGCAACTACAGTGCAGTGCAACATATGAATAAATAGTCCCATATTTAACTTAATGAAAAGCAGTGGCAAACAGAAATGTCTCAAGCCCTGATTTAAAGAACTTAAGACTCTACAGCCTCGCTAGCAGCTCTGTGAGGCTTTACTTGTGCACAGCAGTGCTTTGAGCTAAATGCTAACATCAGCGAGCTAACATGCTTGCACTGACAATGTTCAGATACTGATGACTAGCAGGTAATATTTACCATGTTCTTAGTTTAGTGTGTTAGCATGATAACATTTGAAATGTGTTAACCTGTGCTGTGTTGCTCCTCAGGCTCTGTGGGCCTCAGAAAGGTAGCATTTTTAATTTGGCCAATGCATTAGTAAATTAACGGTTTTAAATATTGTTGTCTATTAAAGTCTTCTTTACGGAATGCAGTTTTATTATGCTATGCATTTAGTTAAAAGGTGTGTGTTTACATTTTCTATGACAGCTGAGCCTTCATCATTTATGCGTACACATGGTTTGAGGCAGTTCTAAATTAGTTCGCAGAGTACGAACAAATTCAGGTCAGAAAATATTGATGAATCCTGGATTTGTGCATAAAGCGTTTGTACGCACGGTTTAAGCACAGATTTGTGCGCATGAACTGTTTGTGAATGAAGCCCAATGACCCCTCAGATTCTTCATCTAGTTATGTTACTCCCCTCTCCCCTAGACCAACTGGTCGTAACACCATTTAATAGTTTCAATAACAAATATCAACCTGCTGGTGACCCTACAAACTCAGGTGAGCACAAGTGAAAGTCATAATCATAGAGCCGTCTGGAATACCCATGATTGTTTGTGCCAGTCCATCCTGTAGACTTACTTGTGGAACAACCAACCAACGTCCAAAGAGCCACAGTGGTAACGTGGCTAAAAACCACCACTTTAATATAAAGGAAGCCATATATGGAAGCTGTTCTGGTGTATGTATGAAAGATGTGGAACATTTTAAGGTTTGAAAGGAGTGTGTGTGTGTGTGCGTGTGTGTGTGTGTCAAACTGCACTGATTAACTCATCTCAATCAGCTGTGTGATCCCAGCTGCGGTCAAAGGTTGCCATGGTGATGGTAACTGCTGTGCGTGACTCCTGGCTCAGAGAGTGCTTATCATAGAGATTTTAGTTGAGGCACACCAAACTCAAAGACCGTAACTCTTACCACCTAATGTTTGTTACTGTGAGAGCGGGACACCCTGCTGAAGGGGCTGTGTGAAATGTGTGTGTGTAGTGCCAGAAATGTGAGAATTAGAGCAGGTTAGAAAAGTCCTTGTTTCTGCCTCCCTCCTGAAAATTCTGTTTTCAGTTCACATTGGGGTCTATACGGCAGTTGTAGGTTTTTTGAATTGACTGAGTTTTGATGGGATTTGAAAGATGGATGAAAGATGGCCGGAGTTCGGATTCAATGGTCGGCAGGGAGAGCACAGACAGCCGTTTCTGTCTCATAATTGTCCTGAGTTCATTCTTCACTCTTTTAAGTTGAGAGAAAGATCTCTCGCCCTCGCAGTTGGTAACGGCAGGGTTAAGAACAGCCTGAGTGCAATGAACCACGTTTTTTCTCTTCCCGCATGGAATTCTTGAACCGAATAAGTTAATCTCCAAACGCTTTGTCCAGATCATCTGGAAATGTGGAGGAGAGCGCAGCAGCGTGTTTACGCACACCCTGTTGGAATCGAACAAAACACCAAATAGTCCATTCAAGTCCCTGTTTGCATCAGTGCTTTTAGCAAGACAGGACAGCAACCGGTCAATGATCACATTGTAGGTTTCCACCTTGAATCGCTGACTCCCGTTTAGCATCGCGTCATTCTCTGTGGACTCATCTGCAAAGGTTTTTCTTTTTGTCACCCGCTGTGTCTCGTGGTGATAGAACTGTGTCACACCCTTCACATCCCGAGATGCCTTTTCAAACTGAGAAAACTGATCTCTGACTGATGCCACAAACAAATGCAAATATTCCAGCAGTCACTGAGCATTATCTAAATTTATATCACTCTTTTGCAATGTGACACTTGAGGCTTTGAACCTACTCAGCACAGTATCCAATAGATTTGCCATTAGTGCAGTATCCATTTTATCAAGTTTACGAAAGAGCGCAGAAGCTTCGAGCTTGGTGTCATCTTTCTCCTTTGCATCTGTTGCAAACCTTCCTAAGGCCTCGCTTATTGTACTGTAGTTTTCTCTCAAAGCTTTGGTGGAGCTCTACAACTCCATCTAGTACTGGACAGTGGTTTTAGAGTCCTGCTGATGTTCACATCTTTGTTGTTAAATATCCGATTCCAACTGTCAGGTGATGCAGCACAAAACGCATACAGTGACTGAAGTAGGTCAAAGAAATCACTCACATCTATTGTCAATGCTGTTTACACCGACGAGATTAAGTGAATGTCCAGCACAGGGCACGTAATGAATCAGGGGGTTTGCTTTTTTCAGATGCGCCTGAACGGCGTTATATTTACCAGCCATGTAACTGGCGTTGTCATAACTTTGTCCCCGGCAATTTGAGAAGTCTAACCCCAGATCATGAACCATTCTTATTACACACTCAGCAAGACTTGCTCCAGATTATGTCAACTGATGTGTGACATATCAGGGGTTGAATCTATGATGACTGAGAAGTACTTGGCATGCTGTAGTCCATCTGCAAGCGTTTTCTTACTGCATCAGTCTTACTTTCACACCCATTAAGCAAATGAACCCCTCACACGCAGTAGATGACAGGTATGATGTTGCCCCTCATCAGTTTTGACCTTACTTCCCTATGTGTTGTCTTAAAAATTTATCAAACTGTCCAATAAATTTCAGCAATCCGAGGTAATTGCCATTACTTGATGAGCCCAAAAGTTAATCATTGCCCATGAATGCTACGCCTCTCTCACTCAAGAATTTGATTACAGCCGCAATGCACCTCAAGACCTCTTTCCAATATTTCCCTTCAGCATCCCTCTGCCGCCTGAGCGAAGCATCCACTCTGCCCACATTCTTCGATCTGCGCAGTACAGCGAGCATGCTGTGCCTATGGTTTGCACTCCTCTCGTGGTCCGAAATTTGCTCAGGATGTCTCCAGTGAGAGAACCCACATATAAAAGCATTATGTCGTGAGGATAACAATAAATTGTGCAACGCATACATTTAAGTTTCCATGTAGTATGTTCCTTTGTTGTTGTCAGGAGGCCTTTAAAGGCACCCAAATTCTTGGAATTTCCTCATATTAACCAGATCTTAATAAATAGACAGCAGCCCTCGAATTAGACTTGTAACTAGGCTTAAAACTTCAGCTGATCGTGATACTGTCTTTATCCATGCTGCCAACTGGATAAAACATTACATTGTCAAAGTACTTAGAACGTTTATATTAGTAAGCTCCGTATTTAATATGTCCTGGAGTGGATTCAAACTAGCAACCTTCAGCTCACCAGGCTTCCGCTGTGTCCCCTGAGGCAGAGCCAGCCAAGAGATTAAACACCAGAGACTGTGGATTGTAGGATGAATGACAAACAGATATATTAATCATCTTCAGAGGAAATGACCTGTAAAAATGACAATATCTATCCAAATATTAGCTCACACACCCCATCACTGCTCTGACTCTCAGACTGAATAGTTTAATCATTGACTGTGACCCTTTGGCACATTTTAAGTGGATTTCAGTAGAGTATGTCTGTCTGTGGACGGGCACACACACACACACCCTCCTGTAGCTTCTTTGTAGTTTCCCAGTTCAACTAGTTTAACCATTGATGTCCTGACTGTTAACTGACTGATTATTGCTATCACTGTGTCTTCTGGAACAATGGCCAATGGTTGATGTATTCTGAGTTCCACGGTCAGCTCTACACTGAAGGTGTCACGAGGGTGCGGGAGAGTGGCAACCGAGGAAGGACCCAAATAAGAGAAAGTTGAGATGGCAGGATGATTTGAGTGCTGAAAAGAGCTTACAGGTAGGCAGACAGGAAACCTACCAGCTACTTTAATATTTTACCAGCATTTGGCTGATGGTTGGTGCTAATTATCCACCCTGCTAGGGAATTAGGAATGAGGCTAGAGAAGAGGGACAGAGAGACAGACTGTTACAGAAGGTGCAACACTCCCTCTGGTGATCATATTTGAGGTCCTTGGCACTGTAAACATTGTTAACTTTTAATTTGTTTGTTAGGATATTGGCTTTGTACTTCATCAACTAAGCTAACGTAGCTAAATGTTGTAACAGACACTTTTCACAATGAAATAGAGCACTAGCACACAGTATTTTGTCTTGACAGGGTATAGATCTGTCCTCACAGTTAAGAAGCTAACTTTCTGTCTTCTTTTACTCTCTCTGTGATATTTATTGAGTTGTACAGTCAATCACACAATCCAGCTGTTGCCACTGACATACTGTATCTTTGTGTTTAATGACAACAGCAGTATAAAATAGTGATCAAATTAAAATGCTAACTGGTGCACTGGTTTGTTAGCCACATGTGGTCCTTAATAAAAAAATTAACATTAACATAAAGATATGATTTTGTTCTTATACCCAGCAATGGCAGCAACATAGACATGACATTTCCTCTCCTCTCCTGTCCTCCTTTTTTCTCTTCTCCTCTTCCTTCCTTTAATGTCTCCTCCTCCTCCCCCTCCTCCTCCTAATATGTAGTAATATGTAGAGATGATGACCTATTGATTTCTGCTGGAGGAATGTGGAACACACTGTAATCTCACTTGTTCTGTAATTAGCAGTTGACTTATTACACTGAGAATGAGGCTGTGACACTGCAGGGCTACAGGCAGGGGCTGACTGATGCTTTTATTTCATTTCATTTTTGCGCGTGTGTGAATATTTGAGATCATATAGCATGGCTTCAATTTGAGCCTCTTCATGCAGCAAACTACTAAAAATACAAAGTATTCTGGACATCAGAAAAAGCTCTGAAACTGCAACTAGACCATCATGGAACACAAAAACTCTCCAATGAAACCTGGATTACAGTACCAGTACTCCTACTACTGCTACTCCTAATCCCATTATTGTCACTAGCTGCTGCCAGTACAGTTACTGCTGCTACTGACTGTGATTTACTCCTTTTCTGTCCACTGTAGATCAGTGGTTAGCATTTTAATAATTTTGTTTTGTGGTCGCTATGGGAGTATTCCCGTTTAGCATACATAATCAGTTTTTTATTTAATTTTTTTTAATGCATTTTATTTTACAGGGATCTCTGCATACCTGTATTCAGACAGATGCATAGGAGAATAAGAGTTCAGGTTACAAAAATTAGCTCCCACACAGTGTCAACAATTATAGTAATAATAGCTACATTCCAGTCAAGCGACCATCGCCTGATGAAAGTTGCCTGACAATTGTTAAGTGTATTTTATTTGATTTCATTAAGGGAGTAAAGGCAGTGCCGTCATGCTTAAAGTCAGCGTTTCAATATTTATCTACTGTAAGACCACAATCTTTCCTGAATCTTAACCAAATGCTATGAATTGCTTAAACAGTCATTTCAAAGTTCATCATGCTTTAGTTGCTACAAATAGATATTGGATGAAATATATATATATATATATACTGTATACATATAATATATGTCTCTAATTTTTCCTTATGTTCTTGTGTTCCCCTTCCCTTGTGTCACCTGCTCCCTTGTCTGTCTCTCTGTCTGTGTGTGTGTGTGTGTGTCTGTGTGTGTGGCGTGGTGCTCCTTCCCTGATGCTCCTGCTTTCAGACTGATTGCACACACTTGCCTTCCATCAAGCTCATCATCCTGCAGTATACCTACTCCGGCTCTTTATCCACTCTTCCCCAGATCGTTGTTTCTACTACAGCGGTAGTTAACGTTTCAGGCCTCCCTCGTGTTCTAAATAATCTTAGTGTTTATTTCCTCATGTTGAAGTCTCAAGTAATCGCTGTCTCCTTTTCTCCTGTGCTCCAATATTATAACCTACCTGCCAACCTACTTACCACTCGCAACCTCTGGCCAGCCCACGCCAATCTCCCTCATTTATCCACCCAGCTCCAGCTGTTCCAGCCATTCTTCTCTACCTTCTTGCCCTCTGCCTCAGCCACTCAACCCGCTCATTCCACCTCCATTCCCCGCAGCTTCTTCAATAAATCCTTTTCATTCATCTTATTACTGAGTCTGTGTCTCTGTTTGGGTCTACTCAACAAAACCATAACATGTTGTCAATGAATGTTCTGCAGACACGTTCTGTATGAACATTTTGTGTTAATTTACAAGACAAAGAGGCTGTGTCCGGAATCATTCACTCTTTCACTCCTCCCTACTCACTATCTAGGGAGTTCTATGTAGAGGACTATAGAGAATATAGTGAGCTCATCTGCAAAATGAAAAAAAAAAATTTGCGCTGCTTTCTTAGGCACAGCTGTGCTTTGAGCAAAATGCTTACATCAGCATGCTAACATGCTCACAATGGCAATGCTAACATGCTGATGTATAATAGTAGTGGGTATAATGCTTACCATATAAGTTTAGCGTGTTAGCATGCTAAGATTTGGTAATAATCACCAGTTACAAAGTACAGCTGAGGCTAATGGGAATTCCATTAGTTTAGCATTGGAGTCAGTTCAGCTTAATGCCTCCTCATTAACAATCAGTGTAGAGTTGTTAAATGAATGCAGCAGATACTGTGTGTGGTTTATGAAACTGCATCAAATCAGACGCTGACAAGATTATTTTTTGAAAGTGCAATACTGTGTAGGTTTTATATACAGGTGTTTTTTTGCTGTGATGGATTATAATATAAATGAATAAGAAAATTAAAGAAATAGAAAACTCTTAAACCGGTGAATCTCGGACACTGAGTGGAGGGGAGAGTGTTCTGTTGTTTTGAAGATTTACAATGTGACTGAGCTGTGAAGATGATCATTGTAGTGACAAACAGAGTCACACCAGCTGCATTCTCATCATTACTAATTTATATCTGATCCTGTCTGCTAAAACTCCAGAGACCAACACACACACACACACACACACACACAAACAGGACTGAGATTATAGGGTAATTCTGCTTACAAAGATACTTTATGTGTGTTTTGCTGAAAAATCAGAGTTGATTGTTGACAAGATACAATCACTGTGATTAGAGGACAGCACTAAACACTGTCTGGAGAGACAGAAATGTCACAGTCAACACACACACAGACAGACACACACACACACACACACACAAACACTACATATGACAAATACAGACAGGCTCCAAACCATTGGACATGCTTGTGTCACAGCTTGGCTTCTTTTCCAATTTTTCTTTGAAATTCTATGTATTACCTGATGGCACTGCTGAACACTAGCCAATGGGAAGGCTGGATTCAAACTATTTCATCCACTAGACAAAAAGCCTCAGACCCCATTTCTCCCTGGTATGAACATGCGATCTGTGTCTGTATACCTTACCTGGATCAGGAAAAAATGCATGTTAATGCAGGTGCAGGTGTAAATGCAACATTAACCCATTGCCCCAGTAAGCATTGGCAGTGTGGCAGTGAGTCAGCATGCACAATACCAGGACCCTAAAACTGAAGCAGCTAAAAGGAATTCAGTCATCATTCATTTAATTATTCATACCTGTGCAAGGACAAACCCTGGGAACAAACATCCCTTCCCTTGCACGAGTTTCTAAGCTAGTGGGGCACACACAAATATGAAGCGAACACACCAAGGCAATTTTTAAACTTTGTCCACAAGAAAAACACATCAGACAACGATGACAGTTATGAACTAGAGGAAGAAACGTCTCCAGAAGGAGATGATCAGATGGACATACACACGGCAGCACACATGTGTTGATCAGAGGTAGAGGAAGTATTCAGATCCTGAAAGTATCAGTTGGCCTGCTGCAATATAAGAATACTCCATTACAAGTTGTGCATTGAACATTTCAGTATCAAAAATAAAAGAAGTATATATAATTCAGAAAAATGGCCCCTGTGAGTATTATTATTAATGCTCTTAGCAGCATTACTTATGGTTGAGAGGGGGTGGAGCAAATTTAGATTGGGTAGTTTAATCTGTAACAGCACATCATATTTTATCTACTCATCATGTCTTTTATGGGTATAACCATCTATTACAGCTGTCAGATATTATGTAGTTATCAGCATTGTGCACCAGGACACCGTTACCATCACCATGTTAACCCATATTTTGTTTTCTTTTGACCTAACCAATCAGTGGCAAGTGACAAATCCACCCCATTAACATTAGCAGCTGCTGCTGCTAGAAGCAGTTAACTTAACACATTGTGCAGCTGTGTCCATCTCATCCGTGCTTGTCGCCATGTTTCTGTTGCTATTTTTCATGCATGTAGATAGGTAGCTACCTAGTTAGGTAGATGACATCCCCATTCTTATCCTGCCTATAAAGCTGTGATTGGCCAACTGCTTCCATACCCAGATGAAACAGCCATCAATGAGCACAACCAGACCTATTTGAATCCCATAACAAATCTGAGATGTGGGCGGTGATTCAGAGTTCTGGCACCAGACTGATGCTGAATGGCCCCTGTGAGACTGCTATATTATTATATTCATTATATAATTGGGTTAATATTACTGATTCATTAACATGTTAGCAGGATTTAATGTTCTAGTTGGTCTAGGTGGAGTTGAAAACTTAATTTACAAGGTAATTACAACAGCCAAACAAATGTAGTGAAAGTTCAATATTTAAAGTAGCATAGCTATGGTACTGGTTGTACAATAATTGAAATCACTGAAAATCCACCACCTTGTCTACTTTTAAAGAATAGATTGAATATTGAATATTTTAACGTAGCAGGACCTGTTTCTTTCCCAGATGGAGAGATATTGATAACAATGTCAGATCCGAGATTTATGTATATTCTACCTGTGGATGGTGTTTACAGTGGGAAAGATTATCATTATCTATAGACTTTGTATCTGATGTTTTTCCTACTTTATCTGCTTTTGAACTTTATCTGATCGTTTTGTTCACTACCTGCTTTTGAGTACCATATCAAAGCGGGGTGATAACCTGGAAGTACTGATCTGCAGTATCTGGTCGACAATATGGACGATTTACTGGACAGAAGGTGTTAATACTATATTCACAGCCTGCTCATTATATCTAGGGACACCCAGTCTCATCACTGTCTTAACTACACAAGGTTTCTAAGGCCTTTTTTCCCCCTCCTGTAAGGGGAGCCACTGACAGTTTGTCTTAGTCATTGTCATTGTAGATTTCGATCATTGATTATATAGAGGAATCTGTCATTCAGTCTGGTTACGTTATGTGGTTGTTACTGGATTGTTTCTGTGTTTTGCTTGTTGAAAAAAAACAGTGTGTAATATTTGACACAGTTTTGTGGTGGCTGTTTGCCTGCCAAAAATATAAAATATGGACCTCAAAATTGTTGTTGTGCGCAGTACATGGGTAAATGCACTTACTTTTACTCAAGTAGGCTACTTACTACTACTGTATGTGGTTACTTTCCACCAACTGGAAAAAGAGCTCTGTGTGTGTGTGTGTGTGTGTGTGTGTGTGT
>LKNJ01007474.1:0-12331 GCA_002120245.1 Maccullochella peelii | reverse complement strand
TTTTATTAATATTAACATCAATACCATTAGCACTGCTATGACTTTACATCTGTATGTAGAATTGCACTGTGCTGTGCTACTGTAAGTTCTCTTTCCTCCTGCTCTCTCTCTCTCTCTCCCTCTCTCTCTCGCAACCCAACCGGTCGAGGCAGATGACCACCCACCCAGAGCCTGGTTCTGGTTCTGTCTCATTCTCTACAGCTCAGAGTCAAAACAGGAGGAGACAGTGAAAGTACATTTACAGCTGAGCAGAACTTCAGGATTTTGCATTTGAAATCTTGTTCTGTGCTTCTAAACTGTCAAATTCACTGATTCACTGATTGTAGACACACTCAGATGTTGTGGACCCCAGGAAGACTAGTGACCACTTTGTGGAAGCTAATGGGGATCCACATAAAGAATAAATATATATATCTATATGGGGACCCACCTGTCAAGTCCATTCTGGTAACAGACACCAATCGGTCACTGCGGTCTCTCAGGGTGTAACGTCCCTCATCACTGTAGTTGACATTCCTGATCTCGATGTTCAACGAGTGGGTCTGAACCCGGTCCCAATAATTCGGAAGATCCTGGGACACCCGAGCACCATCACGCACCTGAGGGGGACAAACTCCTGTCAGAGCATCAGTCAGGATCACCAGCATGGTGGGAAATTAGCAGCAGCCACCAGTCAAATGCTGGTAAAATATGAAAGTGGCTGGTAGATTTCAGACACACAATGCTGATTTACTATTGAGTGGCTGGTGAATTTGTGGCTGGTAGATGTTCACATTTTAAAAAGTTAATTTCCCACCCTGATCACCAGCTGCATTTCCATCTGAATCACAGGCATCCATGAGTTGTCCAACAGCTACAAAATTTTGAAGAAGTAATTGGTGTTTAGGAAATTATAATTCCTTAGGGTCAGCTAAAGCACCTCAACACTTAACCACAACAGGTTTGGCTCTTGATTTCCATTGTGTTAAAAAAATAAATTCCACTTCCTGCAGGCAACAAAAAATCCACATCCCACTCAGCTGTTCTACTTAAATATAAACAAATACCTTAACATTAACTTTTGTGATATTCTAGACGGAAACAGGTTTTGAAACAAATTTAACCCCCTACTTCTGCATGTTTAACAATCCATTCCCAAATGTTGAATCCATCTATCCCTCTGCTAATTTTTATCCAAATTATCCTTCCATCCATCATTTATCCATGCATCTTCCATCCACCTGTCCATCCAACCATCATCTATCCCTCCATTCATCCATCCATCTCACCAGTGTAACGTTGGCAGCCTCCCCAGAGAAGGAGAGGACAGCATCGGCCAGGTCAATGCCCTCCAGTGAGATGTAGAGACTCTCTCCTGCTACACACTTCACATAGTTATGTCTGGCTGGAAGAGAGTGAAGAAGAAGAAAGCAACTGAAAGATGGTGAAAGAAAGTCACATTGTATGGCAGTATATTTGTGCCTTTATCCTGAGTCATTCTAAGGAGAGAAAAAGCTTTTTTCAAGCACAGAAATTATATTCTGTAGAAAGATTATCACACAAAGAGTAATTCACTTTGAGCAAACAAAAACCTATTCTGTGAACAGTGATAATGCGTTTGCTATTATCCACATAAGCGCACAAAGCGCTCAAGCTTTCTGCTCTCTTCCCTCTCAACTTTGCCTGATGCTCAACCTGACAGAGTGTTACAGTGTGCCACCATTCCAGCCAGTCAGAGAATTGGAGTAAGTAAAATGTAATTGGCTGTTTTGACTCCAATACGATTGTTAGTAGGATTATCAGTTACTAATGAAGTATGGAATCACTGGGAGAATGGTAAGTAGGCACACCATAACCACACTAAGTAGTGTATACAGTTTAGTTACATACCTACTTTTCTGAACCTCTACGAAATTCTGTTTGTAAGTTGGTCTGTCCTTTATTAGCTTGCAACCTTGCTATCTTGGTTGGTAGCTAGCTAACTTCTGCTTTAAAAGCCTTAGCTTACTAAGCTAGTTGGCCAACTTGATAATTGCTAGCTACAAAGCGAAGGCGTTATAATCACTAATGTAGTTCTGTAGTTCTGCTCCACCATTCCCATCTGCCAGTCACTACTCATACGCTTTGCTTCATCATATGAACAGTTAGCCTAACAATCATATCAGCAACAGTTGTTAAGTGAATATAGAAGTAACCAAAAGTTATTAGCAACCATGGCTAATACAACCCGTGGCTAACTCACATGTGACGGCCACTTTGACAGTGGAGATCTCCTTATTCCAGAAGTCTCTCTGGGTGTACGTCCCCTGGTCCTCATAAGTCACCTGACAAAATCATACAGACCACATAAATAGATGGTGAAGGTCTAGAATCTCTGGCCACACTACAAGCAGGTGTTTTGCTGAACTCCAAAGCACCAACACTGCTTAATTCAACAATTAATTGTATTTCCAGAAAATTTTGACTTTAAACAAGTGACTTGGTTACCTTGTCGATATACCAGCGTCGGTCACTGCCTGTGCCAGACACCCTGCCTTTAGTCAACCTGTAGAAGACAGAACCACATGGAATACATCAACTGCAACAACTCTGGAAGCAACTCACAGCTTCCCCCCATGACCGACCTGTCCACAACCAGAGCATTGGGTGTCCCTGAGTGTTTCTGACCTGAGTCTGTCCCAGTACAGAAAGGTCTTGCTGGGATCATTAGCTGGAGTGAACTCCAGCTTCTCTGCACTCTTGGGCAGGAAGATCTTCAGCTGGCGACCATGGGACAAACGTTCATAGAGGTCATGGACCGCATAGGACTCTGAGACAAAGGCAGGAGGAGAAGGTAAATGAGGCAGAATGTCCGCTACAAACATCATTTTAAAAACAATTGGGGAAGAGATGCCACACTGCAAATAGTTTATAAAAAAATTTGACAATCCTGGTGAAAACTGACTTCTTATTCTACCAGTGGTCAAATACTACACATAGTGGCTTTAACAGACCTTTTTCATGGCAGACATTTTTGACTTGTCATAGCAAGAGAAGCACAGGTGTAATTAATCACAATAATGATGGCACCATTCATTCAAGAGTAACATAATATGCAACCCTATCACCAGATAAAAACGTCAATATTGGACGATTCTACAAACCCCAGATTATGTTCAATGCCAATATTTTTTTTAGCAACATGATCATTCACTTGGAGTCGTGTTTGTGTCACCTGATGAATGTGAGTCCAATATTCACTCTCCTTTAGCTCTGTATGGTCTCTACCAACTCCTGCTGAGCAGCTAGTTTACAGTGGCTTTTTACAGCTTTTTCTCTGAAAACGACCTAATGAGAGCGGTGAGAGTGAACCAAAACAGTAAAATTGTGGTCCGTACTGCTAAACAATGAGCTGAAACTCAGTATAAAGCTCCGTAAAGCTGGGAGGAGCTGCAGATATCTCAAGTCAGTGCCTCACACTTTCTCAGTTTAACAGCCAACCAGAATGAAAAAACTCCATTAAATAATAGTAGAAGAAGCAATGGGTGACTTGGTGTAAGGAATGCAAATGAACCTGTTCGGCTTTATACTGATTTTGTAACTTCAAAACCAACAATCTGTCAATCAGCCACCTGTGTAGGAGTAACACTGGACAGAGCTCCAAGTATGCCACAAACTCGTATAACTACATTGCTCACATTCATACCATCACTGTCCTTGTTCATGACTGCTGCTCAGTAGCTGAGAGTGAGCTTTGACTTTCCTGTGTAACTTCATTAAATCTAGATCACCTTCAAGTAATCTGTTACGTTTTATATACAGTAATGTACTAGTTGCTCCTTTCTAGAACACAGCTGCTAAACAGATGTTTGACTGAGATCGCATCTTTCATAGACAGCAGGTGGGAAATAAGTGGGAAATGAGAATGAAATACTCACCCACACTGAGGAAAGCCGCCAGCAGGATCACAACGCTCCACAACATCTGCACACAAGACACAGAAGAGATTTAATTCAAGCTAAATCCACAATGTTATCACTTTAGACAGAGGGTCAAAGTCCTCAGTTTAGTTTATGTTCACTTTTACAGAATGTGTCTGTAACTGAACAATCCGATCACCTCCTTCAGAACAACCCACTCCAAAGAAAAGTCAGGGGATCGCCGAAGTTATTGCATATCATCCAGAGAGGGACATGGATGACTGTAATTGACAATTCATCCAAACGTTGTTGAGCTATTTCAATAAAAACCCCAAATGTCAACCTCATGATGGCCATAGAGGAAAAGTCAGGGGATCACCAAAGTCATGATATCCTCATGACTTTGGTGATCCCCTGACTTTTCCTCTGGAAAACATGAATGTCTGTACAACATTTCATGGCAATCCAGTTGCTGAGATTACTGAGATTTCTGGACCAAAGTGGTGGACTGACTGACAGACCGCCATTGCCCCACCGCTAGCATGGCTAAAAAGCACTAATTAATGGGTCAAGTAGGCTAGATATAATGACATTCCTTCTCTGCAATCACTCTAGATAACTGAGGAAGCTATAGTGTATGTCTGTTTAAACATGATCTAAAGGCAAGTTACCAGACCAAAGCACATCAGTAGCACTTTGTTAAAAGCCCGGTGGTTTCAAACATACAGATACATACAAGACCAGGCTGAGTATTGTTAAAATCCAGTGTTTCTGCAGGAAGTTACCTTTATTCACAGCAGGCCGCTGATGTTTTAATGTCACAGCAATACCTGGCCTCATTTAATCCACATTAAAATTATTCCAATAAATCGCACACAGTGAGGGATACAAATTTTAAATGTGAAAAACAAAAGCACTGGTATCAGATTAGTACTTGGTACAAAAGATGGGAAAGTCTCAACCCAGGGTGGGTTGAGACTTTCTTCAAAAACCTCACACTGAAGAATACAGTATAAACATGTTTTTCGGTTTAACGATAGAAACCAGACCTCTAAAGAGCATCATTGTTCAATTTTGTCTTGCAGCTGTAAAAGAACTTCACCTAAATAAAATACAGTCTGAAGTCATTAAAATTAGGATTTGAATCAGGAGCTATCTTATCAAAAAATAAGTAAACAAGAGGATGAATCTGACAAGACAATCAGTGCCAGTTTTTGGTATTAATAGTTTCTATGCATTTTGGTGCCAAAAAAGGGTTGAGGTTCGATAATTAAGGCCTGAGGGACATTTGTTTCCCCTGTGTGTCTCAGATTAAATTCAGAGCCAAAAAAGGTTCAGTCCAGTCAGGCTGTGTGCACTCAGTCTGCACCTGTCTGCATTTCAGCTGTTTGGCCTGCTGCCTTTCTATTCTGAGGGAGCGCTGGGTCTTAATTTAGCAGAACCGCACCAATAATATTCCTCAAACTCTGCTGCTCTGTAAAGAACTCTTTCATCTGATGTAAAGAAAGGACAGTTTTTAGGCTGGAATAAAGTAAAATACAAAATGAACAACAGGTGAACCACAGGCTCGAATAAATAGCAATCGCTATTGTATTGAAAGTCTCAATGAATTCAATGCTAAGTTAATGTTCAATGTTTCAATTTCAGTAGATGTTTGGTGACTCAATAAACTGACACATGCAAAATTATTAAGAATATTAGTGGAGTGTAGTTTGGCACATCAGTCAGACTTATTATATAATTTGATACATATTGCGCTGCTGCATTATTTATAATCTCCACCTCTAAATTAAGTTATGAATTATGAATAACAACAACAATATGAAAGCCTATGAATTACAGACAGATTTCTAGCAGTAAACCTTTGGACAGATGTAATGACATTCAATAAGTGGTGAAAATGTGGGACTATCACCTGTCTGGGAGGCAATTACGGCTTAATGCCTCTCAAACAAATGCAATATTAATGAAAAAATAACTCTCTCCTCAACTTAAAACTGGAGGGAGATAATGTGGATACCTGTTCAGTTCTGCCTGACTTCAGTCCCTGTGTTTTGAAGAATGGAATGTATAAAGAGAACTGGATACAGTGTCGGATGCAGGGCCCTGATCATTCCTATGAAAGTTTCTCAGTGGCGCATGAAGCCAAAAAAGTTCGACTTCCGGGTATGAAATTATCTGGGTCTTGAGACCATAGACTGTATATACAGATAGACGGCATGACAGCTCCCCAAAAGTGAAGCCAAAACATCTTGATCGCCCCCTGCTGGCTGGCTGCAGTATAGGTCATAAATCCTACTCCCTCCATATTAGCGGATGGGACATGAGCCAAACTGAAAAGTCCAAGTACACGTAAAATAATTTTTTTCCAAAGATGGTTTCTGTCATTTTTGGTAGTTTTTATCATGCTGATATATGTTCAAGTGTTCATTTTTCTGATAAGTTTGGTTTGAGACATCATGATTGACAACTGTGAGAGTGCTCGCGATTGGTTGGTTGGCGGGTGTACAAGCGGGACCTCGATTCGATCACTACTGCACAGACTCTGGCTCCAAATTACGTCATCAGCACAAGGTGGCAGCTCCCGTATCTGGGATATTTTGGCTTCATTTTTGTACAGTAGGAGGAAGTAGAGACGCGTCGTCCATCATTTTATACAGTCTACGCTTGAGACGCATAGCTTCCACATTGTGTTGCTCATAGAGACAGAGCAAAATTAAGTCACACCCACACCGGACAGGAAAACAATGAATTGCTCTCCATTGACTTTGTATTGCGTGAAGGTGCCTCCTTCACTTCGGTCTGCTAGCAAACAACAGCAACATGCCTAAAAGTTGCTGTGTGGTGGGATGCACTAGCAACAGGGTAAAGAACCCAGATCTAAGTTTTTCTAAGCTGCCAAACCCAAAAACTGAACCTTTAAGAAGACAAAAGTGGATACAGACGTGAGGCATCAGCAGGAAGAATGGGAAAACTGTGGGATCCTGACACTCAGTGTGTCTACATGTGCAGCAAGCATTTTGTCACTGGTCAGTCAAATATCCAAATGTCAGTTTTAGGCTAACTATATTATTGTAAGTTAAGCTAAAGTGTAGCTCCCCTCCAGTTTAAATCACAAACACAAGGCGTTCTTTTGGTTACGGGCATTTATTTGCACATCCATGCCGTCGAGCATGCCGTGAGAACTAATATATATATAAACATACAGATAAATTTGCATACCTCATTGGCCGCGTTAACTCAAGGGGAGTAAGAAAGGAAACTTCAAGCTTTACAAATCTTCACTTAATCAAATCTTCTGCCCATGACTAGAGAACAGTGGAATTGTTTTGATGGACTGATTGCTCTCAGGTAAGTACATTCTCCATATCCTGTGACACTTGCGTCTGAGAAGTGATGGAGTTTGTATGTTTGGACTTCTTTGACACTTGCTGGAAGGTAACATCACTGAATCTTGACATCAGCTAGGTTCTGTAGGTCCAAGAGCCAGGACTCCCATTGTGGCTGAAGATCATCAGGTAGCGGTTCATCCCATCCGATTTTGTCTCTGCACATTTGCTGAAGTATTTGCTTACCGACAAGAATGAAAGATGCTACAAAGCCGAGTGGGTCTTAGATGGAGGCAACTGTCGACAAGAGCGGGCGTTCATTCACAATTACTCTGAATCGGAATTGATCTGAGGTGACACACCCATTTAACACCTAGGGCTCTTTCAATATGTGGTTCACCCAAGGCTAAATCTTGATTTCTTACTGTTTCAGCACACTCTTCTTTGGGAATTAATGCAAGTACCTCCTGGCGGTTAGAAATTAGCTTGTGGATATATAGCTTTCCAGCGCTGCAGAGCTGCTTAGCTTCGCTGACTAACTGTATTGCTTCAGCTTCAGTTGACACACCTGTCAGGCCATCATCAATACAAAAGTTTCTTTCGATGAATGCTTCGTTGAAGCGACCTTGCCCTTGAGTGGCAATGTGTTTGAGGCCGTATTTTGCACAGCCAGGCGATGAGGCTGCCCCCGAACAAATGCACTCTCATTCAATAGACTGATGGTTTGGATTGAAAGTTCCCATTGTCCCTCCAGAGAAATAGTCTTGGTCTTCTGCTCTTACGTGAAATTGATGGAACATGCATTCAATATCGCACATTATTGCTACTGGACCCTTGAAAAACCGAAAGAGAACACCTATTAAAGTATTCATCAATTCCGGCCCAGTAAGCAGATTCAATCAGTGATACACCTTGAAACAGTCAAACACGACACGCATTTTTCACAGTTTCTGTGGGTGATACACCCTGTGGTGAGGGATGTACTAGGCAGGACTCTTGTCAAGTCCCTCTTCTGGAACCATCTCAGCATCCTTGCGAGTTATTGTTTCACTCATGAAGGCTGTGTAGTCCTTATGGTATTGCTTGTCTTTCTCAAATCTCCTTCTCAAACACTTGAGACGGTGATTTGCGGTGATCTCCTATTGTCTAGCAGACTCAGCCTGTCTTCCTTAAATGGCAAAGGAATTTCGCAGTGACCGTCTGTCTTGATTTTGGTACCTTCCTCCATTATTGATATAAAACGTAGATTCTCTTGAGAGAAGTGAGCATCCTCTACAGTTCTTTCGCAGAAGTCTGATTCGAGCACCTTTACCACATCTGATAAAGTGAGTAATTCCTTGACTTGTGTTCGACATATGCATCGCACTTCACTTGTTAGATTAGTAGGCGGCTGAAGATAAGGTGTCACTTGTTTCACAATCATCCTGTGGCTGATTCCAATTGCATCGCTATAGTCGACACAGGGACTGACACAGCCAACTATAGTCCAGCCAAGGTCTGCTCTTTGAGCAAATGGCTCATTGTCTTTGCCTGACATAAATTCTCTGGGTAGCAGGGCCTGGGGACAGTTGTAAGCTATAAGCAGACCAATGTCACATTCGATTAAAGGAGCAACTTCTTCGGCAAGGTGCTCTAGGTGAGACCATGCCCTTGCTGTCTTGGGTGTAGGGATATGACTTAGACTGGCAGGAATAAACTTGAATAGGTTACTGGGAGAGAGATTTTCTTTGATGAATAAAAGCCTCTGACATGCAGCCCACTTCTGACTTTGAATGACTGTACTTCTGGATGACAACGTGGACAATTTTAATTGTACAGGCTCCATCTGTGTGTCCAGAGTTTCCACCTTTTCTTGTAACTCTTTCTTTTCTTCTTAACTCTACACATACTTTTCACCATCACTAGACTTCAGAGCGTGAAGAGAGGTCACCGGATTACAAGCTATCTTGGCTTTTTTGTGACAAACTCAACAAACTGGCTGAAGCTAGAGAATGCTTTGCTTGTGTCTTCAATCTCAATAACCTTTCTGTTCCATCTGGCTGTTAACCAATCAGGAAGCTTGGTGAGCATTCTTTGCCTTTGTCTGTTCTCAGCTTCAAGATTTTCAAGCTCTTTTTTCTCATGTTCCATTTCTTGTAAGACCTTCAAAGTGGCTTGAGTTGCAGCTAGCGCTGCTGCAGCTTCTTGTTTCTTTGCAGAGGAATTGATTTTATGCTTGAACTGCTTACAGACATTGGGCATTGAGATTTTGAACTGGACCTCTGGGATGCTGCAGATAAGAACACCGAGCCAGTCTCAGTCCAGTATACTTGTTCGGTCAAGAACTTGGTCATGAGTTCTTGTATGATCTCACTGGAGAGAGGTCCATCAAGTGCTTCCTTAACCTCCTTAGCAAGAGCCTTCCATTTGTCATAAGTAATTGTGAAGTGATGTTGAAGTCTTTTACATTTGCCATCATGAAGTTCTTGACCCTTTTCAGTAAGCTTTTGGGTTCTCTGGCTTTTTCGTAGTCCTGCAGCAGCTTGAGTCTCTACATTTACCTCACTCTTTTGGTGGGTTTTGGTGGGATAATTAACTTTCTGAACATTCAGTGAAAGCTATCACATTGTTATCATGGGAACTCCCGCTAGCATATTAGTCATAGCTAGCCCGCTAGCATAATATAGAAACATAGCCTACAGATAAATTTGCATAGCCTACCTCATTGGCCGTGTTAATTCAAGGGGAGTAAGAAAGGAAACTTCAAGCTTTACAAATCTTCACTTAATCAAATCTTCACGCACATTGTACAGCAACGTCAACTTGGAACGTTATCCTCCATCGAACGTGGCAGGCTCTCTACCTTTCATGGTAAGCGATAGAGGGGAAATAATCTAATGACCTGACCACACCGTAAAACAAGAATATTGGTTCCGCTATGGAAATATTAAACAGATCCTTTTAAACATATATGTTCTTATGTGTATGTCCTTGATTATATTTATGTTAATTAACAAAATATTATTTTATTAAAACTTAATTTATTCTTATGCTTAACTCAAAATTATTAATTGAACTTAAAAATGTAGAACTGACTCTGATGGCAGCTACATAAAGCATTTTGACAGTAAGCAACTTGTGTAGTGGAATGTGGCTAAATCAGAAAGCTATGCAGCATTATGTTTGCAAGTGCCTTAGCTATTGTCATTAATGAATTTTACAGCTTTTAGGACATAATGATTTAAATTAGGGCTATTTAAAGGGCTATTTAAGTGTCTACTGCGAAGTTGATGTTGATGAAATCTTCACCTCCTGGAGGCTTGGTTAGAAGGAGGTTCCCCCCTCACTGCTGATATTTGCGACAGCACCTGAAAGCCTCACGGGCCCCCAGCCATTAGAGGGGGGCTGCGGGGTCCCCTCCCTGTGAGACCTGAAGGTATGTCAGATAAACATGATAAAACAAAGGAGGGAGGCATTCAGCTGCCTTCTCTGAAGTCTCTGCACAGCCAGACGTTTCGAACGGTGTAACGTTACAGTGCTGGTGTGACTGCGGACAGCGCGGAGGAGAGGTGTGGCCGCGCGCACAGATAAAACCGCCAACCAGTAAAGAAGTATAGGCCACTACCTAAACAATTAGCCTACCTGAAGTCCCCCCCGCCAAAATGTGCCTTTACCACGAGCTGAACCCGTAGCCTATTTAACAAACCCTCCCGGAACTTTATCGGCTTTTTTTTTGGAAAGCTCGTGGACTCGTGTAGAAAATTAAAGCAGAGCAGCAGCACCCGAGGACAAACAGCAGCAGACACGCAGGACAGCAGGACGGCGTCTCCTCTCACTGTAGACATTCAGGCTCATACAAAAACCTCAACAAACATCACCATACCGACAGAAAAACAGGCAGCCGGATGGTTTATTTTGCTTCCGATGCTGTTCAACTTGTTTTATGAATGCTTTTAATCATGTGCTATTTCTCTGGAGTAATTCGCTTCATTATTCTTTATTTTTTTTGTTGAATAGAGCAATTCCAGTCACATATACACATGCCTCACCCTGCAGAGCTGCTAGTTTGAAAGCGAAATAACATGTCTGAATGTGAGTCCAGCCGCTTTATTATGGTGGAGCAAAATGTATCTGTCGAATTCAGCGTGTTGCAAACGAGGGTAGGCCTCCCCGTTCAATGATGTGACTGCAGCCTTTAGCCTGTGTCACTTACCTTAAGGTGTAGAGAGTCCATTCTATTCAGAGCTCATAACACAGTTATAGGTTAGTATGTCAGTGACAGACACACCGCTGCATCCAGCTATTTGCGAATCTCTCGCACATGAACTGAGTCTCGTGTTAGAAAGCCTTCCTGCCAGAAAGCCTAACCAAGTAGTTTTGGTGCCTATCTAACCACACCCCACCTTTCACGTAACCCAGTGGGTCCCCTGGATCCTAAAGTCCCACGCATTACAGTTAGCTGGCTTAAATATAAATTGAAGAAGACATTCTGATGCGGTTTAAATGGTCAGTTCACCCAAATGTCAACAGATTTCATTGGAACTACTTTTTACAAAGAGTCTCAGTAAATTCAATAGAGATTGTGTTGTATGGATTATCCAGATTAACAGGGACACTGTTCCTCACAGGCTCCATTCACCTCCAGTGTATTTGGAATCTCAGAAACAGCTATCTCAAAACCTGGGCAGAAAATATGATGCTTTGTAATTTGGGTGAACTGACCCTTTAAAGATAATTTATGTACATGGTATATTATTATCCATTTGTTAATACAGTTGCATACTATCTCATGGTTATTTTTATTTTCTAAACTTAAATGTTAATGATGGTCAAAAAGTCATAAGTATTCATAATGAATACATTTTTTAATGTAATGAATTATGTTTCTCCAAACAAAATCAAATAGAAAATCTTCGATCTTTTTGCAGGTCAAATTAGTAAAAAGGTTTTGAATACAGAATAATTTCTAGTTTTCAGTATTCTACAGTATTTTATGGTGGATCGAAACAAAATATGAATAGTGACTGCCTTACGATTGGTTAAAGGGGTATACGTACATTATTATCTAAGCTACTAGAAATCAACTAATAATCTATACAGGATCTAAGGCAAGGCAAGGCAGCTTTATTTATATAGCACATTTCA
>LKNJ01007473.1:0-12333 GCA_002120245.1 Maccullochella peelii | reverse complement strand
GAACAGCTCTGAGCCTCGGCTGTCTTCATTTGGGTCCTTCCCTTGGTGTTCCTGAGCACTAACCCATACAGGCAAACACAGCTTGGTTTACAAAAGGCCTGTGGCCTAAAAATCATCAGACACCAAGAAAGATCTCTCTCTCTCTTAGTGATCCATTTCTAAACTCATACCAGTCCTCAAACTGCCAACTGTGACAAGGCACCCCATCTCAAGCCACAGCCAGTGCTTGTTGGTGATGCGTACTTGGGAAATATTTATACACAAAAATAAACCACCCTTATAGGATTACATTACCAGGAACAGCTAAAACATAATTTCTGGGTTTTAGGACTCATTCCTGCAGCACTCTATTAGCAAAAGATATGCAAGCCTACTTCTCTTACCTGCAGTGGTATGTCTATCCATGCAGATAGTTTTGGTTTTATGTGTCCAGGTTTTTAGATATCTGTCTCTGAGATTTCTGCCTCCACCCCAATACAAAGGAGGTGAGTGGAATTAAATTGGTGATGCCTAAAGCATAAAAAAAACAACATTGTCTTTCCAGAACAAATGTCCCTGTTCTTCGGGATAATTAAGACATAAGACTTCTACGTTCTAATTTGTCCCTATTAAAACTGTCATCTCTGAGGTTTCAGTGGCGGACATCTGGAAACATCAGCACTTAACACCAGAACTTTGAACCCTCACATCACTCACTCTTTATGTAATGATCCATCCTTTTCTCAGTCAATTTGCGCAGTCACCCAACTATAGTCATGTACAGATTCCTCAGTGTGAATGAGATCAATTTGTTGCCAACACAACTGAATAGAAATGTCAAATCACACTCTGTGCCCCTCTGCTCTGTTTGTCTTTATATTTTGCCACTGGGTCATTTAAAAAGAAACAAGTGATAAACCAATCAATGAAACAGTAAAAACACTCGTCAGCTATCCCGCCCAGAATTTGTGAAACTAAATAGAATCCGAAAAACAGCATTTCTGGCAATAAGAGTACATTTAAAAAAAAAAAAAAAAAAAAATGAATGATGGAAAAACTTTAGAAGCTTGAAACTAGTATAAAAGTAACGATTAAAAATGAAATCTCTTTATATTTAAAAACAACCTTGTATTGAACCCATTTTGCTTGAAACATTCCAGAAAAAATAAAAAAGACCTCCAGTGCAAAACTGTATAATGTTATGCCTGGAAATGCCCCAGAGCAGGAACATATTACAGAATAAACCCTGAATATTAATAAATAACAATAGGAGGAGGCAATGAGGAAAATAGAATCAGACAATTAAAAATACAAAAATAAAATTACATGAAAAACCCAACAATAAGAAGATGGAAACAATAATAATAATAATAATAATAATAATAAAACAGATAAGACATGTTGGAAATGAATTAATAAAAAGCTTTTTTAAAAAGAAGTGATTTAAATGAGATGAAGCAGCTCCTCTGTCCTAAAAGGCAGCCTGTGCATCTGAATATGAAGATATTTCAGATTAGATTCTGCTGCTGCTTAAAGAGATGGGTGACATGCAGAGAGAACAGGGGAGAGTAACAGAAGTGATGGAAGTGAACGGCAAACAATAACAGCATATAGCCTTATAGCCCTATAGTTTAGCAACAGTGCAAAGGCTTTGGTGCACAAGGCAACTTGGTGGAGAAATGATGACCATAATACTGCTAATGATGCTAAGAGTTTTGCATTCTTTTATGTTTTCATTATTACCAATAAATCACAAGGAAAGATTAAAATCAACAATGAATATGCCCTACTACCAAGTATTGTCCTCTACAACAACTCTTTAAGATGATATGTGGTCAGAAAATCAATTATTGCTGCTTTAAGCTTACGGTACCATGATGGTTCCATGGTGCTTCAAGTCTTCAGACTGCCATCTTTCTGTGACCTTGACCAAGTGCTTTGAGTACCCAAACATAAGTGGATATTCAATGTAACATGTCCTCATTCTGCTGATACAAACATAATCCAGCCAGATTTATTACCCTACAAAAGTATGCTGATGCAAATGATTTGTATGGGACCGTTGTTTTTAGGAGACAGGGTTTCTTTGCATAAAATATTGATAAAAATTTTAAAAAGCTAAAACAAATTCTGCTTCTCATTATCATTCTAGTTCTTGACATTATTTCAGTAAGAAAATTCACCAAGATAAGTTAAAGTAAAAACAAAAAACACCTTTGTTGTCAGCAGAATTAGACAGCCATAAACTGTCATTTGTCACAAAGTATTCTCTATTTTGCCAAATCTAGCATTGGCAGTTTTGCACTTATTTTTACTTGGGCTTAATGTTCAAGTAAAAGCTGTTTCTGGGGTATTGTCACTATGACTGGAGAAAAACACTCATTCTTACACCATGCTGCACGAAATGTATAGTCATGTTATGGACCTTTTGTCCTGCAATGATTACATTTCACTGTAAAACTACTGTTTTTTGTGAAGCCAAAATTTTGAGCACTAGCGCCACCCTACTGTAAGCACATGTGCAACAGGGGATGTAGATCAATGTGCCACATGTCCAAATTTGTCATTTAGTATCAATTAGCTGAATCAAAAAACATGTTTCTCAATTAATCCCCAGTTGTTAGATGGAAGAAGTTCAAACCCAGAGCTGGGTTTTGATGCCCAACACTACTACTGCCCCTGTCCTTACACCCCCACTCCTCTCTTCCTCCCCGTCTCCCCCCCCCTTCTTTTCCTTCCTGATCTTGGCAGTGTGTGAAGAGTCAGAACTCTCACCCACACAAACCATCAATGTTTGCCTGCCAGGACAGAGAAGGAACTGCAACATTACAGCAGCCTCCTACGCACTCTGCCTCCAAAGTATAAGAGCCAGAGAGATGGATGAAGAGAGGGAAAGCAATGACGCTGGCTTAGAGAAAAATAGAACAAAGAGCCAAGGCAGAAGCTTACAGGTGGTTTTGAATTGCATACCAGTTGCATTATTACAGAGTACCAGCACCTAAAATGCCTTCCTGAGGCATTCCTGTTACATTTCAGACAGTTCGGTGGGGGTAGCCATCTCATCACGATAGTCATATACATGTTTGTAAACTGGATTTAACACTGTGGCCTTGGCTATGTCATTGTAAACATTCCTTAGGATCTTGAGGTTGGATCTGATCAGAGTCCCTCCTGAACACCTCCATGTGGAAGAATTCCATGCACGTCAAACTGGGAGGAGAACCCGGGGAAGATCTAGAATGCACTGGAGGGATTATTTATTCCATCTGGCCTGCATGTGAATACCTCAGGATCCCCCAGAAGGAGGTGGTGTCAGGGTGTAGGATGTGAAGCGGCAGGAGAAGGACCCAAATGCAGACAGGAGGCTCAAAGCAGTTTCAAGCGTTTATTAAAACACTTACTTGAGATCCAGCAAGGCAGGCAACAGGCAAACAAACAGGTGAGTCCAGGAAACAGGAGACACGACTTCAAAATAAAACCAGAAACTTAACACAGACACAAACAAGACTAGACAAAGTCCATGGATCCTGACAGCTGGAGGTAGTAATGTTACTTACCTCTTAGGTCTAAATTGTATGTCAATGGTAGGCTAACTCATAGCTGCACTTGTTTCAAACATCTACTTTTCTCATATGTCCAAATAAAGCTCAAGTTACATATTTGTGTGCATCTAACTATTGGGTCCCAATTTCTAAAGTAAGTTTAATACTTTAAATACTTTAGCTCTTCCCCATTTCAAATGAACAAAATCAAAGCATATCATTGTAAGCTAACATGATAGCCACATTACAAGTAGATCTATCTACATAACTCCTGAACATTTTGTACATACATGACAACGCCTGTGTTTTCTGGTCCAAGTGCATCTGTGTAAAGCTAATGTGTAAAGCTGAAGTTAGATCTTTGATAGATGTGTCTAACTAGTGAATCTCAATTTTAAGTCCATTTAACTTTAATTTTAACTTTAATTTAACAAAGCCAAACAAACAACAAACAAATCCTTGTAAACTACCATTATGACCACACGACCGGTAAACCTGTCTAACTTCTGAACATCTGCATCTGAACCAGACTATTTGTCTAACTCCGTATGTTTCCGTACATTAGGCCAGTGTTACACTTACATTTCTGCTCGAATAATTGTACATCCATGTAAAGCTAACCTTACAGGTATACTGTGTCAACATTATGCTTTTCTATTATTGCCAGACAACGTAAAGATGACATTATTACTCCTCTACAACTTTTAAGGTCAATGTGAAGCCAATTAGACCCACACAACAGGTATACCTGTCTAACTTCTGGTTGTTGTATTGATTTTACACTACATGTGTCTAACTCCTGTGGCTCTATTGTAAGTCCAAATGAAGCCAATGTTACAGCTGCAGTGGGCTATATCTTATGTATGATAAATGCATATCTAAGGCAGGGTATAATTTGAATTTTCAGTTTTTTACTGGTGCTAATACTGTAGTGATACCAAAATTATATTTTTTTTTCCTTACCTTAGTTTAATGAATATGAACAGTGTTTTTCATCATCACGAAGAATCCCACAGTGCGAGAACTTTTATCATAATTTTTACCTACTACCTGTACAACAAATTTGCCCTAATGGAAATTTGTGGAAAATAGAGAAGTTTCCTGATTACCGGACTCCAACCTTAACCTTAACCCTAAACCTAACCCTTGGCTAAAATTGTGTAAACAAGACTAAGACACTGACTAAGCACCAGATTAGTATCAGTAACTATTGATACTGGGCAGTTGCAGATTCCTGAATGCTATAGACATATTTGAGTTGTTATTCTTAAAGTATTGAGGTTCAAAACTCATCTCTATGTATACACATGTAAATCCAGCCTTACAGCTACACTCGATGGGCTCTATTTTCCTGAAATAGGGTACAAACACAAGCAAACTCTCCAGGCGCAAAACACAAAAGGGGCGTGACCACAGGCGTAAACCAGGTGCGACCAGGTGCAGCTTGGCAAATCGTGGAAGAGAGGCTGAATACATTATTAGTAGGAGCAATACAGAATCAGCAGGTGGAGTCAGGGCAAACTTCAATTAACTGCATGGAAAAGATCATACATTTCCAGTTGTGGGAAAATCATCAAACAGAACATGTATTGTTTTTTATAGTTTCTAACTCCTGTTCACTGTACACTAAGAATCTTCCTCAATCACATTAAGAATTGTATTTAATGCACATATCAATCTGAAAAACAAGTGTAGTAAACAGAGGAGGAAGGACGGAACATACATGGAAAGGTGTTTAGGGATTTTGGCGAGTTCTGTGTGCGTGCTCTTTGTGTGGCTGAGGCTCAGGATGTAGGGCGGGTCGTCCACATACCGATCGCACCATGTGAATGAGAGGTCAATTTTAAAGCGCTTTGTCTGTTCAGGTAGAAAAGTGCTATATAAGCACAGGCCATTTTAACATTTAACTAAATCCACGAAAATTGCCTGAGAAGAAGTGGTCTGAGCAGGATTTAACACAAATGCAATTTTGTGCAAAATGAGCACCAAAATTGTTCTGCGCCACAGAGACTCCAAGAAACACAGCCTCAGCTGCGTCTCTCCTCCCACATTGGCGCAAACGCGCTCATTTGGGGCCCGGAAATTACCAAACAGGTGCAGACACAAAAAAAACCAGACTTGTGCCCCAGGAAAATTACACAAAAACGGCGTGTTCCCTTGCACTGGCTCTGCGTTGGCAGGAAAGTAAATGTGTCTAATTCCTGGGTGTCCGTATAATTCTATGTACAATACAAGAAAAAGCTGTTAGTTACTGCTATGCTACATTTCTCCTTGGTCATTGTAATTTGATGTAAATTTGATTGTAAAATTAGTGTTCTTGTTCTGACTAGGTATCCACTGAAGATACCTTTTCTAGATTTATGTGTATATTCCATATGTGTCCTTCAGAAATCCTTTACCAATTTTGTCTCTCACGCTCTCTCTCTGTCTCTCTAATGCTTCCCCCTCTTGCTGTCTCTCTCCACTAATGTATTCACGCTTTCTGAAAGCCAACCTGTCATTAAAAGAACAAAAGGCCTCCTGGGGCCAACTAGCTGCTTCCACCATCTTCAGCTATCACTCGCTATTTACATTCCGTCAGACCTACAGCAGGAACAGAAAGAGAGGCAGGCAGAGAGAGTCAGACAGAGAGTGAAAAAGAGATAGAATGGATCAAAGACGGCAGAAAACAGGTAGAAGAAACAGAAAGGTGTAGAGTGAGATAGATAGAATGGGTTGTGATTACGCCTGTTGTCCTGGTGTGAGGGATGAATTGATTGCCGTGTTTGGTTTCAAACACATTAAACATTCATGAAGCTCCATTTACTAAGGAGACCAACAAATGTGTGTGTGTGTGTGTGTGGGAGGGAGGGATAATGAGTGTGTGTGTTGGAGGGAAAGTGGGGGTGATACACAGGGCTGCTTTAGATTAACATTGTGGAGGACATGCTGACATGGAAACAGACAGCGTGTTTAAGTATTTCATCTTTGATGTGTGTGTGTGTGACACCAGTGCTAAGAGTTGAAAGGAATAAGTGATTTCCCACCACTCCACGTACAGATGGAGACATCATAAGAGCCTGCTTTTACCGCACGGCCCTAACTCAGATCTGTGGGCCTGATGCAAGCCTCAATTTGCTGTTGTAGCTGCTAGCCTAAGGTGAAATCTTAAAACTCTTGTTAGAGCAATGTATCAATTTCCTAATCTGTGAATTTATTGAGTAACTGAAAAATATAAAGTACTGGTTGTTGCTGAGCCCTGATTATGCATTAAAAAACCCTAGTCTAAGGCCCCCCTTGCACCCTCTAGAGGCTGCAATCTGCGTTACAGAATCAACAATATGCTGATAATGTTTCTTTTTTTCTAAGGGATGGCAATGTTGGTCTGTCGGTCGGTCGGTTGGCCCACCACTTTGGTCCAGACTGAAATTTCTCAACAACTTCTGGATGAAATTTTGTACAGACATTTATGGTCCCCAGAGAATGAAATCTAATGACTATGGTGATCCCCTGACCTTTCATCTGGCGCCATGCACCATGAGGTTCACATTTGTGTTACTAAGTTAAATGTCTGGACAACTGTTGGACAGATCCCCATAAAATTAGGTTCAGACATTTATGTTCCCCTTCGGGTGAATTGTGATGAGCATTCCTCGGGTCAAAATTTGAATTTTTCCAATACTTTGGTTTATGACCAAATACCTGCAAAAATAATAACATTCCCATCAGCCTCAGCTGTACTTTGTGTTTAGTGCTGATTAGCAAATATTAGCGTGTTTACACGCTGATGATAAAAATTTCACCTTCACTTTCATGAATAAAGGAATGAAACTTGCTCAGTCCAAGTCGTCCTAACTTGCATTTATGGTTTTATGTCAACATACAAATCAGGGAAGATCTTGGTACAGCGTATGGACAGACATACCAAAATCCTGCAGTATTCCACTTTGTCTCAAGCTTATATGTCCAGTCTTGTATAACACGTCATGAGGAGATATCTAATAGGGTGAGTCTCAGTGTCTCCAAGTACCTGACAGAAACAGATTTTGACACGTGATATCAGGATCAAAGCACATCCTCAAGGTCCTTCTAATCTTAACTACCTGCACATCCCACACAAAGTTGTGTGAAGGCCCTTGATCATGGCTTGTCCATGGGATGTGGTTCACCCCCAAGAGAAAATGAGGCAATCTTCTCATTAGAATTTGATATTTCTTGTCAAAACCAGGCCTAATTTTGGCGAAATGGGGAAATGAAATCTTTGCCTGATAGTCGCACTAGAGGAAATGTCAGGGGATCACTTAATTCATCCTCTCCAGACCAATAATGCCCAATATCTTGAAAACTGTGAATCAATCACCTCAGACTGGCAGTTCTACTGCAGATTCGACAGACAATGGAACAGCTCCGACTCTGACCCACACACCCCCACAGCTATCGCACCTTTTCATTCCAGCCTGGACAAGGACGCTAGCAAACATTAACAAACTTTTTAAGAGACAGAACCCACACAAGGCAGCTGGACCGGATGCTATCTCCCCCTCTACACTGAAACACTGTGCTAATCAGCTGTCCCCAGTGTTCACGGACATCTTCAACACTTCACTGGTTGATTGCATCGTACCTGCCTGCTTCAAAACGTCTACCATCATCCTAGTTCCTATAAGCCGAGGATCACAGGCCTTAATGACTACAGACCAGTCACTCTGACCTCTGTGGTAATGAAGACTTTTGAGCACCTTGTGCTGACCCACCTCAAAGACATCACCAAGTCCCTCCTCAACCCACTGCAGTTCGCCTACAGAGCCAACAGGTCGGTAGACAATGCAGTCAACATGGGACTCCACTTTATCTTCCAGCACCTAGACTCCCCCAGCACCTATGCCAGGATCCTGTTTGTGGACTTCAGCTCCGCATTCAATACCATCGCCCAGGCTCTTCTCCAGGACAAACTATCCCAGCTGAGTGTGCCTGAGCCCACCTGCAGGTGGATAACTGACTTCCTGACAGACAGGAAGCAGTACATGAGGCTGGGTAAGCTAGTCTCGGAGCCCCGGACCATCAGCACTGGGGCCCCACAAGGCTGTGTGCTCTCTCCCCTGCTCTTCTCACTCTACACCAACAGCTGCACCTCTAGCCAGCCTTCGATCAAACTCCTGAAGTTTACAGATGACAGAAGTCTAATTGGATTAATCTCCAATGGGGATGAGTCTGCCTACAGAATGGAAGTTGACCACCTTGCTTTCTGGTGCAGCCAGAACCATCTGGAGATGAACGCTCAAAAAACTGTAGAGATGGTAGTAGATTTCAGGAGGAGCCCAGCGCCAACCGCCCCCCTCATCATGTGTGACTTCCCAGTTAACTCTGTGGAGTCATTCAGATTCCTGGGGACTATAATCTCCAAGGACCTCAGGTGGGAGGAGAACATCACCTCCATCACCAAGAAGGCCCAGCAGAGGATGTTCTTCCTGAGGCAGCTGAAGAAATTCAAATTCAAATGATGGTCCAATTCTACACGGCCATCACTGAGTCCATCCTCAGCTCATTGATCTCCATCTGGTTCGCTGCCTCCACTGCCAAATACAAAGGCAGACTGCAGCAGATCATTTGGTCAGCTGAGAAGGTCATTGGCTGCGACCTGCCGTCTCTCCTGGACCTATACCACTCCAGGACCAGGAAGAGGGCAGGGAAGATCATCGCCAACCCTTCCCACCCCAGTCACCACCTCTTTCAAAGACTGCCATCTGGGAAAAGGCTCCCGTCTATCGAGACCAAAACCTCGCGACACCTTAACAGCTTCTTCCCCATGGCAGTGGGGCTCACTAACAAGTTCCCTGTCTCTCACTGACTATGGGACTCTACACTCACTTTCCTTGTATGTGCAAATATACTTGGCAATAAAAAGAATTCTGATCCTGATTCAAATCTAAAAGTGAAGGTTTCAGTGTTATTACACACATACAACCTTTGGGGATACATTTCACTTCAATACATCTTTTTGCCAGTTGCACCTCTCCACTGAAGGTCAGCAGAGGGTTAGCCTCCAACACTTGGACTTGACAAGTGTTGTCACCACTAGCCTTCAGGATCTTCAATCACTTATCAAAATCAATAAAGAGAACACAGGAAGACACACATTCTAAAAAGTGCAAAGTCTGTGAACACATTATACAGAAGGATACAGAACACTCACTCACACGTTGCTGTTCGATGCTGGTAAGGTCTAGTCTAAACCTCTCACACAGTTGATGGTTGCCAGTTGCTCGTTCCACCAAAAAACTACAACTTGTTGCCTAAATGAGCATTTTCTGGCTTTGGTACTGTACATGCCAAGAAGAGAAGTCGGCAATAACCCAAATCCAAGCTTCAAAATGTCTCTTCAGACACCTATGAGTGATGCCACAGACGCCAGGCTACATCCATGGTTTTCTGCAATTTGTGAATTTTAATTCTAATCACGTATTAAACCCCAGAACAAGGAGACCATAACCTAACTGTTGGTACATGAAATGTACTAGGTTCTCAAGTTCCCGACATAGATCTTTCAATTAGTTGCAGGATTTGAGCCAGTGAAGAAACAAAGCGCAAAAGAAAGAAGTGGCATGGGAAGGACTGAGAAGGGGAGAAATACCAAGAGACAAAAGCAGTGTGGAGGGAGATGGAGAGGAGAGAAAACCAGCCAAGAGGAGTTAGGGAAGTCTTGTTACAGCTGTTAGATGTAGCTGGTGTGAAATTGACTGTAGTCTCTGCTTTAATCTGCCATGATTCTACAGCACAGAGAAAGAGACAGAGACAAAGAGAGAAAGTACAGTCATTTTGATGGGTATCTGGATGGTATCCCTCCCCCTAATCACTCCCCTAATTCTTATTTTTACATTCATTCCATGACTGTATCTTCCATATGAGAGTTTTCGTGTTCTATGATGTTGTGAATGCTGTTTTAGGGGCCTATTTTTGTGCAATGACACGTGCCACAGGTATTTTCTTGAAAGTCTCTTTGCCTGTCTGTGTGGTATTTTGGTGTCCAGCTCGGAGAGCACGGTGCACAGGTGGAGGGAGAGGAACAAACTGGTGGGAGGGTCATTCAAATGAGGCAGCGCAAAGTGAGTGGTGATTTTATCAGCAAGAGGAAACTAAATACTTGCAACAAATGCACAGTAATATTGAAATAATGATGAAATAATGCCTCTAAAATGTGAAAAAAACAAGCATATTTGAATTAAACACTCTAAAGCTAATAGATGTGTTTAAATCGCTATCAAAAGTTAACGTTTAATGGAGTTGTCACGTTTTATCTGAAATTAAAACTTGTTGAAATGTGGGAGCACCTGGGAATGAAACTGAATATTCTGCCTGTAATGACCTGTTCAAGGTCAAAATTTACAGTCTATAAGCACAACAGACTGTTTCAAATTGTTTGCCTTGTGGTCCAGCAGAGGACGCCGTTAACACTCATTATCAGCTTGACCTATTGCATAGCCTATTGGGGGCTAATAAATAAAAATGGAGGAGGACACTAGCGAGAAAAGCCCTGCTGATTGGATAATCACGACAAGTATTTTTGTAGAACCCAAAAGACTTGCACACAAATTACCAACAAAGATACGGCTGTTTGCTGATTTTGTAAAAAGCAGCTTCCTTACTCTACAACGAAAAACAAATCTCCCTGCTGGCTGCAAGTGAGGCACCAGAAACCAGTGGAGCAACGTCAACTGCACAACCTCGTGTGACTGCCTACTTTTCGCCACACCGATCCTCAGGAGCAGGAAGCTTGTAAAAAGTCATGTTCATTTGGTGTGACTACATCATTTAACAGCATTCATTTGGGTTAAAGGTTTCTCAACAACAGTATAGAGATCGCTAAATATGAAAGCAACTAAATCGTGTCATATTGGTTGTACCACATGAGATGACACCAAATGAACCAGCTGTGGTTTTTAATAAAAGTAACACTAACTTTAGAATGGACACCTCCTGTATTAACTCATGGTTTATTAATGAGGATGATATGTTGTATCTAACAAGACTTTGGGTCTTCTTAAAGGGAATGCTGAAATATTTCACGGCACAGCACACACACAGTTGGAAGAATATGTACTCATCTGCTTTCAGCAATAAAATAAAATATTTAAAATACAAGCATAAAAAGTTTTTGCCTCAAAATGCAAGTTGAGTCAGTCGTTGCAAAAACAAAATTCAACCTGAGCAATTTTAGATTTATTGGAAAATACCTGACACTACTAACACACTGTTAAACCACTTTGTCTCTTACCACTGATACAATAATGAAGCCTGTACAATCTGTATATAAACAAGCTACCAAGGTCCTGGATAAAAAACCTAAAAGCTACCATGATTTTAAAATACTTCCTACATATGGTCTCCTTTGCTGAGAAATGCTTGTTAAATGTACAAAATTCCTAAGGGATTAGCACCTCCCCCATTTACCAGAATCCTCTTTCAGAAAAATATTGGGGTTGGATTCACCAGATCAAGAATAAGAGGGAACATAATAGTAAAACATCTTTCGGGCAGACAGCCTTTAAGGTCAATTCAGACCAAAGACCAAAATGAAACCGTTTTAGAACATTGCAGGAAAAGTTGCAGCTGATGGTGTGGCGTGCGACTGAGTTTGTCAAATCGCCAGCGGCTGGTTTTAGAACGTAACCTGTTTAAAGAGCCAATCAGCTCGTTTTTTTCGCCGTTTCATCAGCACTACAACAACTACTACTAGTTCATGCATTTGTTTCGTCTAGACTGGATTATTGCACCTCCCTATTATCAGGCTGCCCCAATAAGTCCCTTAAGATGCTCCAGTTGATCCAGAATGCTG
>LKNJ01007472.1:0-11660 GCA_002120245.1 Maccullochella peelii | reverse complement strand
TATATATGTATGTATGTATATATGTATATGTATGTATATATGTATATATGTATGTATGTATATATGTATATATATATATATATATGTATGTATGTATACGGCCTAAACAGTCATATCATTTGATATATTAAATGGCATATCTGCTGTTTTTTTGTGAATGTTAGTTTTATATCATAAAAGTATAATTAATTTCTGCTCATTAAATCCTGCAGCAAATCCTGTGTGGTTTGTTTGAGTGGGCCTGAAATCATGATCAACTTGACCACCAATGGCCTTGTATCTATTTGGAACAGGGATTATCATGCACCATTGAATAGGTGCCTCCGTAGTACATCCATAATACATGTGTAATTTTTCTGTTCCACAGCACTGTTAAATGCATTTAGAATAAGTGGAATCCTTCTGCATGTATTAATGAAAAACATTTGATTTCTTCTCTTACAGATATCTGCAGGTTTACAACTATGGAAGAAGACCTCACGATACCTCATGAATCAGCCAAAAACTGCAACATATCAGTAACAGAGGATGAAAAAGAAAAGGTAAAAGACTTTGTGTATAAGCATTTCAGAGAAGTGACAGATGGGTCACTCTTCAGTAATACAGAAGAATTCATTAAGGAACATGGGAGTTCCACCAAGAAAGATAAACAAACTCTCAATAAAGCCCATTGTAAAATTCAGCAGGGGGCTGTTTTCTCTGGAAAAATTCTGAGTTTTGAATGCTCTGTGTGTAAAGATGATTCCACATATAGCCCCAATGATCTCCTTAAACATTTTCGAGCGGCTCATAAAGGAACCCTTCCTACATACCCATGTGACCTGTGTGGGTTTGTCACAAACGAGTTCCCTGCTCTGCAACGGCATCGGATTGAGCACAGGAATACTCTGGTTACGTGTGAGCTATGCAACGATGATGTTCAGTACTCTCTTCTTTTGCTTACCAGACACTACATCATGTGTCATAGTCTAAATGGACAGTTTAACTGTGACTGGTGTGAGTTTACAACTGTGGATGCAGGTACATTCGTCCAGCACATCCATCACCATAATGAGAGTCCTTGGAAGTGTTCAAAATGCAGACATATCAGCTTGAATGAAGAGGATCACCAGAAGCATATGAAAGCTCACTTGGGTACATTCCCCTTCACTTGTCTGATCTGTGGATATGGTGCAGCAAGAAGCGAGTACCTTAAAAAACACATGACCGCTGTTCACAAAGAGGAGGCTGAGAGAAGGAATGTAAGGAAGGCTATAGAAGACAACAGCACTCCAGCAAATTCATCTGCAAGCTTAAAACTTTTGCTAAAAAAGAGTGGTGAATCACAGGAGGCTCAGAGGATATCAAAACTGAACTGTCTTTCTGGGAGTTTATCAAACCAAAATGGCAGGCTAATTAAACCAGAGATATCCTTAGAGGAGAGCCACCATTTTGTGGATGGGACTGTAGCAAAAAAGGACAACAAAAATTGGAGCAAAGGCTCTCATAACACAGAGCAGTCAATGCCAGTAATGTTACAGGAATGTGACAACTCTGCAAGTTCTGATGCTGCAAGTCACACCAATCCTAATGGACTGACTGTTCTGATGGTTAAGAACAAAATCTCTCTTCCCCCCAACTGTACAACCAAGGTGATGGGATTCAAGATGGTTGATGGCAAAAAACATTTAGTTCTCAAAGTAATACCAACAGCAAAGCAAGACTCATCCACTCAGAACCATTCCTCAGTTGAAGATGTGGGCTCCGCAGCACCAAATCCTGTGGATAAAAGTAAAGTCTCTATTGAGAATGGGGAATGCTCTGATAGCAAGAGCTCAACATCACATTGCTTTGCTATTTCACCAAGAAGTGAATCTCGCGTACATATGGATCAAGATGATATTATGACAGTTAAAGTAAAGACTGAAGAGGAAGAAACCTCAGTTTGCAACTTTGATTCCACCCCACATAGAGCTGATGTTGAGGAACAGACTAATTCTTTACTAAATAGGTCTTTGACTTGTGCAGATACGTTATATCCCATGACAAATGAGTTTGATCATGTGTGCACCCAAAGTCACTCAAGTCAAACAACCTGCTCAGAGAGAAATAAGTTTGATAATATCTCAGTCTCTGCAACCTTTAACTCTGATGCAACCAGCCATAGTGGTTCTAAAATCAGCAATACTTCAACAGTATGTGCTGATAAGGTCACTGGTGTATCTTCACCTTCAAAAGTTGCTCATGAAACATTGCTTTCCAAACAAATCTCAAAAAAACCAGTTGAAAACTGTGGGGCAGCAGATGAGTTATCAATGACTGATACAGTAGCAGACAAACTCATTGACCAACACAAATGGAACTTTTCCTTTAACACTGACCAATCTTCTCAGAGTACCCCAGAAAAGGATGACCCTAATAGGGTAGGAACTGAGATTAAACATAAAAATGACCAGCAAAAATTTAAGAAGCTTTCAACAGATCCACCTTCATCAGAGTCATCCCCATCTATTTTGGGTAGCCGCAGAGAAAATGCCATGGGCTCAGAAAACTGCGCACAAAATTCACCAAATCAAGAAGTATTTACTTTTCACAATTATTCAAAGGAAACATTCAGCACTTCACCTAACACTACCCAAACATTTGACAGTATGTCCGAACATTCAGCAGAAAAAGAAAGTATTTGCGAATCATCACAGTTTAGCTTGACTTTGGCAGAGTCTCCGGAACCAGTCAGAGAAACTGGCAATGGAGAAAACTCAACTCAAGAAAATAGTCAGGATGGCATGAAGAAAGTGTCAGATAGTGATATTGAGGTTGATGAGTGCATCGCTAGTGTTGACGATCCTCCCACTGAGGATGAAAATCCTGAGTCAGTGCTCCAAGACTTTAATATTATCAAAATTGAGGAGGAGAGCATTCCTGTATCTAAAAAACAATCAGAAACAAACAGTAGTTCAACTTCCTTGGGCAGTTTTGTGGAGGAACATTCAGATGCAATCATTACCCAACAACTTAATAAGGAAAGAGTTGGATCTGCAGTTGGAAGTGCAGAGTCTTTAAAACAAACAAAAACGACTCTACGAATTCTTCAATTGCCAGAGGGTAAGCAGCCAGTACTCCTGCGGACTGCTGAGAATCGATTTGCCATGCCAGTGCAGGTCAAGGCCACTCCAGGTTTCAAACTGATAACTAATTCTGCAAATCCTCAGATCAATGTATCTTACATGAAGCCAGGGTTAGAAAGATCAAGTAACCCTACTGGCATAACCCTTACTCCAAACAGCAGGAGGATAAGTGTATCGGCACCGAAGGCAGGAGCTGCTGAAAAAGGGACAGCCCTTATCTCTGCTGTTCAACCCAGTGTTAGCACCACCTCAAATCACTACTTCATCAACAGCCCAGGCTTTAACGGTCCTGTACTCCTTTCAAGCACACCACATAATACACCTACAGACAAAACGGCAAAGACACAGCCAACTTGCTACTTAGTTCAGAGGTCTGTTCCATTTGTTCAGACCCCCAGTACTCCTGGCCTCAGATTGGCAAGTACACAACTCCCACTAAACTCACGGCCAGTTCTGGCCATGCCAGTGAGCTCTGCAGACAAACCCAGCACTCTGCAGACTAGTCGGCAGGCATTCTTGCTCCGATACATTTCTCCACCCAAATCAGGCCTGCTATTGAACAACCAAGACGCAAAGGCTCAGTGTAGCCAAACCAGTGACAGTACTGGAAACAAAGTCATATTTAAAATTGTCACACCTACCGGTAGCCTCCTTACAAGTGGCGCTCCCACTTCAAGCAATCAACCTCTGTTTTTGGCCACAAGACCTCAGACCCAATGTTTTCTGGTGTCATCAAACAAAACTAACGCAAATTCCTCCAATGGAGTAAAAAAATTAATTACCATTCAAAATACTGTACAGAAAGATGTCAAGGAATCTTGCATTTCACCCTCTAAGATGAATGTAAAGGTACCGCAGTGTGATGCAGAGAAACCTATCCTAGCCCCAAGGCCAATTCGACCTCCAAGCCAAAGGAAAAAGCGCAGGAAACCATTATTTGACGAGCTTCCAGCAACGGTGCATAAAGCTAGAAAACTCACAAATAAAGTACTGACTGAGAGAGAGCCTGTGTTATGGAAGCCTGTAGCCAAAGAAGTTGAAAGGACACTGAAACTTGCCCCATTCAGTTCTCTACAGCAGGTCAAATGCCCTCGTAGATACCAACCTGTAGTGGTGCTCAATCATCCAGATGCTGACATTCCCGAAGTGGCCAATATCATGAAGGTAGTTAACAGGTACAAAGGTGCTGTTACTAAGGTCTCTCTGTCTCAGAAAACAATCCAAGCATTCTCTGAGCTTGGTGCTCTAGGGAACAATTCCTCGACCAAAGGTGTGTTGTCTCACAGCGATAATCGAAGACCTCGGCCAGTTCGGAGTTCTGTCCGAGAGCGATTCCTCCTGAAACTGAAGTTAAGGAAAAAAAGCAAAAAAAAGTACGAGGTAGTGGAAACTTTATCAGATTGTAGACAAGAGCCTGTGGTGTTTGACTGCTGGTTTTGTGGTCGGCTGTTCAACAGCCAAGAAGATTGGATTGGCCACGGTCAGCGGCACCTCATGGAGGCAACTAGAGACTGGAATAAACTGTTCTGAAAGTTTTCCATCACCTTTTAAATGGGTTGATATTCTGTCCTTTTGAGGTGGAACAAATGGTTGAAGTTGTATATTTTTAATGACCTTCCATATGTTTGTTCAATTTCTGTTCCTGTAAATACATTTCTTAACTGAATCATAGTTTCTTTTCATAGGTGCATATTCTGGTAAATTATGTACTGCAAGCTTGATTTTATATCATGCATGCACAGGTCAAATTGAACTGTGAAAATGATACACTGTAATTAGGAGCACTAGTTTAAAGAAAGGGGACAATGTCAGCAAAGATTATATGCAGAGTTGGATTTAATTACTCAGGTGATTTCATATTAATCTGGTCTGTCATTTTTGCTCATAAATTTCAAAAAAGCATAGGCCTAGTTTAAGGGACTTTTGTATCTTTTATTATCCTACACATGAGGACAGGAAACAATATTTGTATAGCTTAATTCTAAAGCTTGTAGACAAATTGTTTTACACTATTCTATTGTCAGGATTTTGTCAACCCTGTAGCATGCATTTGTCATAACCTAGAACTGAGATTTTTCATGGTAATGTCTTTAGTCTGCCAAGATGTTTTATAAAATACTTTTGCAAAAAACAGAAATCCTGCATTTATTCAACATCCTTTCATGGCTCTCTATCAGTACGTGAGAAATACAGATCAGCACTTTTCACCCAATGCCGCTTCGATGCAACAATATTTTTGTTGTCTGAAGTTACTGATAAATCTTACAGGTCCCATGAATTTGCTTCCAGATTGTACATATTTTTGTTGGGTGCAATGTTTATTCATTACAGAAGACGTTAGTGCAGGATGTTAACATCAAGAGAGACTTAATATGAAAATTTGTCAGAAACAACAGACAGTCAAGTGTTGTCCCAGGGCTCAACAGTAAATTTGGCATCCACTTCCAAAACTTTTAGATGCCAGAGTTGACAAAATGGCTGCATTCTTTTGATCATTTATAACTGGAATTGTAAAAGTTATGAATCACTAAACTCAGTATGTCAATAAGTGATATCAGCAATGGTTAAACTAGGGCTGTAACTAACAGTTATTTTCACTGGTGATTTAATCTGCTGATTAACTTCTCCATTAATCAATTAATCGTTTGATCTATTAAATGTCAGAATATGTGAAAATTGCCTGTTACTATTTTCTAATGACCAAGGGGATGTCATCTAATAATACAAAGAAAAGCAGCAAATCATCATTTAGAAGCTGGAATAAGGCGAAGTTTGGCATTTTTGCTTGAAAAATGACTAATGATTAATCAATTATCAAAATAGATGCATATTATATTTGTGACTATTGACTAATAGATTAATCAATAAACCTCAAACATATTTAATCCATATTTATATCCTTTTTTTTAGTTTGTTGTTAAGCTACTATCAGTGAAACCCAACACTCCTGCAGATATTTCACATTAAAAGCCTGTCAGGAAAAGAAGAGATTATACCCTTAATTCCACTGGAAGGCTTTTAATATGAAACATCTGTGCAGGAAGTGTAACTTTTTACTGACAGCAGCTTAACAGCAAAAAAAAAAAGCAAAAGCAAAGTGGAAGCGATTGGTAAAAATTTGTGAATGAAAACAATATTTCTGTTAGAGAAGACAAAGTAAGAGCAGCTAAGACTGCTGTTGTTCTAATGGAATTCGTGCTGTGGAAATGTACGTTATGGTGGTTGACTGGTCCAAATCTGGTCAGTTAATGCAACTAAGCAGCCAATAAAGTCAAACCCTGTCAAACCCAAATCACCCTCTACAAAATAACTAAATTTAAGCCACTTGGGCCACTACCACAGCACTTTGAAAAATGGACGCATTGTTTTTGTCCCTTGAACCGGTGTTACTGCTGATTTAGAATAAGGACAATGGGACAGGTTGGCTGGATCACAAATCCCAAATTTTTTAGTGGAAGTACAAAATGCGACAGCTGAAAAAAATGTAAACTGTACAGGAATAGATAACAACCCGAAACAGCATTTTTTGACATAGATTTGCTATATAAAGTATACCCAGATAAAAACACAGAAAAGGCATTTTCATACCTTTTTAAAGTGTTCTTGGTTCAATAAAAAAAGTTTCTTGTTAATATCAAATACTTTCAGAAGCTATTTAATAGTTGCTTTCATGTTTGTTTTTCATGCTCTGTAGACATTGTAAGTGTAGGAGCCCTGAACGTAACCCATGTGTTTGACATTAACTTTCACCTTGTACTGTAAATCTGCTCACTGTCATCATTGAGTTCAGTATGCTGTACATACATTATTTATGGCAACAAGACATGGACTTAGTATTTTTTTCATGGGTTTTAATGATTGTATTACATAATGATCGAACCGTGGAATGAATGTTTTATTCCGTTCAATATGCAAAAGTGACTGAACAATGCAAGCCATGCTAATGTTTTCATACTTTCAAAATGGTTCTTAACAGCCAGCCTCCAATTACTGAAGTTCTGACCTCAGCAGGGTCTGCTTTTCACCAGCATTTCCTAAATGTTCATTTTAATGAACGGCTCCAATCGACAACAGGACATTTTCTTCTACGTTAGGTTAATTCCCTGAAATCATTTCATATAAAACCCCTATAATTGTAGCATGAGTATTAGCTACATTCCTAGCAACATTCATAGTGATATTTGTGACTTACCAATGAAACCAAACATTCATTCAACTTTCACTTGGTTTGGAATTGTTCAGCATAGTGGGAAATACACTTACGATTGCTTTTTTTCTGAGAGTGAGATGAGAAGCTTGATATCAATCTCATGTCTGTGTGCTGAGTACAGAGCTGGAGTCAGGACATGGTTAATATAACTTATATACTATAGTGATCTTCTAATCTCATTCTCTGAAAGAAAGTGAATAAGCTTATTTCACAAAATGTTGAACTGTTCCTTTAATCGAACAGCCTACCCTGCTGCAGAAAGATTACTTCTTTGGTCATAATGTCCCTTTTCCAGGACAAACCATCTTTTTTGTTCCCTTTAGATTTAATAACATCCCAACCGAGTGAAAAGTTATTTGAAACAACCCTTCTTTACAATGCAAGGTAAATTTGCAAGTGAAGACTTCTCAAATTGCTGTATAGTTTCTGTTTTATGGAGGAAAAATAATCATGATCAGCCTACAAAATGTCTAACATCACAAAGATCCATACAGTGTTTTAACTTTGTTTAAATGATCTCCTATCCTAAAATACTCTTGTCATTAGTATTTCTCTATTCAAACTGTTTTTTTTAAATGAAATTCTTCAAATCAAGGGCTACAATTTAAACTGTAATTTTACTTCTTTCTTATACATTACTTTAAGATAAAATAACAGGATATAAAGTAACTAAATGTTCGTAATAGTTTCACTTTTGTCATTGCACCTTTTGTCTCACCCCCCTCAGATAGCTTGAATTGATCACGGCCAAATGGATGCAAACACCTGATGTACACCAGAGGCCTGTACTACGAAGCAAGTTCAGCATACCCAGGATATCTTTTCGTTATCTGGCTTCACTAAGCCTAACAACCGTGATCACACTAAGCGGTCACAAGATGGTGGTTATCAATTCGGTAAATCAACCCAGGGTTTGCCGGATGCAGGAATGCAGGAAAAGACAGCTGGCAAAAAAACGTCAACTGTGTGAATATGGAATGTTAAATTAACAGGCGTATCATATCACTGCCCCATCATAAGGGCACAAGTAGATCTGACTATAGCCTACTTACATTTGTGTATTTCATTAAAGTAATGTGTTGCTTAGATGTATTCTTATGGCGTGTATATGCCAATTTTAGCCTTTCTACACTTCTGGCGGTGTAAAACAGACTTGGTCTTGAAAAATATAAAAATAATAAAAATAATTCAAAGCAGTGAATAGGCTTACTTTCATATCTTATAAGTACAATAAGTACAAGGCTTTAGTGCTTCAAACAGTGTCTGTTGTGGGATGATACAAAAGCACAATGAAATGGCTTTGACATTGCTTGCAAGAAGCTGTCACAGATGAGTCAAGTCCCCCTGATGAGAATCTGTATCTCGTATAAAAAGAGCCTCTCACAATCCAAACACCGAGCTCCACGGGATTTTCTATTGGTGATGCCATTTTCCAAGAGAATTGATTGGTCAGTAGGTGGTGCTTTTATACGCATTGATCTGTTATCTCGAACTGCTACGGAGGAGGTTAGGCGTGCAGCATAAGTTACCATGGCGATGTACCCCAGTAAGAAGTGAACCACCCTGAACCCTTAACCCTGAAAACCCAGAGTTAAACCTGAAGTTACCTCGCTAACACCAAATCCTGCTTCGTAGTACAGGCCTCTGGTCTTGTTCAGATGGGTTTATGTTTGTTTCTAACTGATAAAATGGTTTCATTTATATGATGAAAATGGACAATGTTAAAACAGCCCTGTTGTTTTTCATTTTTCTTTTCTACTTCTTCTTCACTGCTCTCAGGCCAAAGAACTATTTGGGTTTATTGTGAAAGTTTTGTTGATGGGATTTCTAACTGAACCAATGAGTTCTGCACTGTGGTAATTACAAACCACTCATTATATGGGGATACACTACTTGATCAGCTTATTTTGTCTGTTGTTGGGCCTGAAATTAAAAGTTAACAATCATTGAATACAATTTCAGTTTATACACAAAGACAACTTCTAGCCCCCTGCTGCTCCCCTTGAACTGTTAGGATGATGATTATCTACTCTACCACAAACTAAATTGTAGGTTTCAATGCTCAAAGGCTGAACTCATCATGTACAGTAAACTGATCCTGTCCAGCAGGCTGTTCATATCTTTACTGAATCTTTCCTCATGCTAAGTGCCTCAAATGTCCTTTGGCAGGTTGACAATGTGTATTGTATTCTTTTGTTCAACTTAGTGGTTCACTCTCCTCTAATAAATGTACATACCTTATGGAAACAACGTGGTGGTTTTTTTATGTTGACTTGTAAATGATCGCAAATGATGGCACACCCATTAGTGATACCATGGATTGTTAATATTTATATGCTTTATATAACACAGAGGTGAAATAATGAGGTGGCCTGTCCCTCCACTTTTTGTCAAATGCTAATGATGCTGAAAAGATGGACTTTGTTTTTTGTTTTTTTGTTGTTTTTTTTTAACTTAAGATCCACATGAGGGCGGCACAAGACAAAATGTTACAGAATTTCCTACCTGAATTTTATTTAGTTGAATAATCTTTCACTTTATACAATAACTTATGTGTGCCTAAATCAGAAAATAAAATATTAGTTATTAATAGGTCTTAATATAATACACATTAGCTTTACTAGCTAAAACTAAAGCAGTCTAATCAGAATCGGGCCGTATTCACAAACATTCTGAGAATACTCTCAGAGAGCTCATAACTTGGCCTAAAAATTTTGAGCAAAGAGCCTTATTATTATTTATAGAATTATTGTGTTGGGTGGGAGATGTGAGCGCATCTCTAACGAGGTCGACCACAAACATTATCCCTGCACGATCTAATCTGCAGCATTTCATTTACTGTCATTCAGTGTTTGAAGAATATTTCTCCTACCTCTTTGTCTTTCCTCCATTTTCTCCTCTGCTTAAGAAACTCTTAAGCCTCTTAAAAGTTCTCCTATCTATTCCTAACAGTTTTTACCTTAAGAACTCTCTTAAGGGCTAACATGCTTTGTGAATACATCTTTACCAGGATCTAGTTTTAACTCTAAGAGGAAATTCTTAGAAAATGTCATTATTCTAAGAATTTCTTAGAATTTGTCACTAGGAGCAACTCTTTGTACTAAGAAGCTTTATGAATACGGCCCCAGGTTTATTTCCAAGTAGGTTTTCTCATACAAGGAATTTGCCTTGGTATTTTGGTGCATAACAATAAACAAACAGTACCGCAAAAGTCAAGAATTATAAATAGAAAAATGTAATATGAAAAGTATGTTAAATAAATCTGTTGTAAAATAGTTTCAGCAAAAACATGAACTACCATTAATACATTCTCTGAATTTTGTGATTTTAAACTTATTAATAATGGCAAACTGTTAAGTTTAAATGTCATCATTTTAATAAAAGAAAAAAAAAGCTGCCCTCTGATTTAATGAGTATGTCAGCATCACGCACCCTTCACAAGCACATTAATACCAATTTAGAAACCCTGACCATAATCCTGTCTGAAAATGAATGCGTAAACTTCTGGAGCTTTTTAAAAACTTAAGTGAATTCCCACATGGTCTAATACCGTGTCCCAAAGCCATACTAATTATCAAAGTATTTGAGCAATGTACAAAAAAAACATCATCATTTTACTAACATGAAAGGATACAATATGTGTGATGATGGACGTCAATCAAACTGTGACTTTGGAATGCTTAAACTTCACAAAGAGTTTAAGATTTAATACTTTTTTATTATTATTTTGTTTTCTAATATTTTCTTTGGATCTGTTTTACCACCACCCACAATTTACTTTAGTGTTTTGCAGTTGTGAGCTGCTCCTCAATTCCCTTTGTGCATTTCATTGTGGGAGAATAGTGTGCATCAACAACACACTAGTACTTTGACACATTTATACTGCATACTCTGCTTTGAGTAATCTTTATGTTGTCACTTTTCCAGTGTGAACACACTATGTACACATGTAGAATTGGGACATAGACCATCAGGCAATGCACAGTATGGAACCATATCATTATATAATAAGCAACAACAGCCAATCACATAAGGAGTCACATAAACGTCTGTGACAGTACACTATCAATTATTGATTTAAAAAACATCTCTGAATTGAGACAAACACTGTATCTGAAGATGCATTGAAGAAAATAGAAGAACTGGAAATATAAAATACTGAATGGGTTATGTATATAATAATAATAAAAATTTAAACTGGGATGAGGGAAAGATCAGACAACAACCAGTTCAACTGGCCATTATGTAACATTAGACTATTTACTTGAAATTTCGATGTAAGAATTGGACAGGTTCTTGTCTGATTGTTGCGAGCTGACTGGGGGATCCATGACGCAGACACA
>LKNJ01007471.1:0-12433 GCA_002120245.1 Maccullochella peelii | reverse complement strand
TACCAGATGGTGATGGAGGAGGTGAGGATGGACTCAATGATGACGGTGTAGAAGCGCACCATCATTGTCTTTGGCAGGTTGAATTTCTTCAGCTGCCGCAGGAAGTACATCCTCTGTTGGCTTTCTTGGTGAGGGAGCTGATGTTCAGCTCCCATTTGAGGTCCTGGCTGATGATGGTGCCCAGGAAGCAGAAGGACTCCACGGAAGGCCTCCACAGTGCTGACTGGAGAGTCACTCAGGGTGATGGGGGTGGGTGGGGCTGCGTTCTTCCTGAAATCCACTACCATCTCCACTGTCTTTAGAGCATTGAGCTCCAGGTTGTTCTGACTGCACCAAGTCACCAGATGGTCAATCTCCCACCTGTAGGCTCATCCCCACCAGAGATGAGCCCAATGAGGGTGGTGTTGTCCGCAAACTTCAGGAGCTTCACGGATTGATGATTGGAGGTGCAGCTGTTGGTGTACAGGGAGAAGAGAAGCGGGAAAGGACGCAGCCTTGAGTCAGAAACGTGCTTCCCCAGCTTCACATGCTGCTTCCTGTCTGTCAGGAAGTCTGTGATCCACCTGCAAGTAGAGTCAGGCACATTCAGCTGAGAGAGCTTGTCCTGCAGCAGAGCTGGGATGATGGTGTTAAAGGCGGAGCTAAAATCCACAAACAGGATCCTGGCATAGGTTCCTGAGGAGTCAAGGTGCCGGAGGATGAAGTGGAGGGCCATGTTTACTGCATCGTCCACAGACCTGTTTGCTCTGTAGGCAAACTGCAGTGGGTCCAGGAGAGGGTCAGTGATGTCTTTCAGGTGGGACAGCACAAGGCGCTCAAATGACTTCATTACCACAGATGTCAGGGCGACGGGTCTGTAGTTATTATGTCCTGTGGACCTTGGCTTTTTGGGGACGGGGATGATGGTGAAAGTTTTGAAGCAGGCTGGCACATGGCATGTCTCCAGTGAGATGGTGAAGATGTCTGAACACCGGAGACAGCTGATCAGCACAGTGCCTTAGGGTGGAGGGAGAGACAGAGACTGGTCAGGCTACTTTGCGGGGGTTCTGCCTCTTGAACAGTCTGTTAACATCTCTCTCCAGGATGGAGTGAGTCGTCAGTGTGGTGAGGGAGAAGGGGGCCTCTAAGGTGGGCAGTTGTGGAGAGGCCCAGGCCCCTGTTGTGGCATCACATCCTCTGTGAACTCATCCAAACTGTTGGCAGCAGTCTTGAAAACATCCCAGTCAGTGCAGTCCAAGCAGTCACAGAGGACAACTAAGGAGTTCGGGTTTGTCCGCTCCACACACAGTATCAGGTCAGCGAGCATGCACTGTGTCTCCTGCACATTGGCCTGCGGTGGAATGTAAACACCGACCAGAATGAGTGAAACAAACTCACGGGGGGAGTTGAAGAGTTTACAGTTTATTAAGAATGATTCCAGATCAGGAGAAGAGTACTGATGAATCACATCATCATTACACCAGCCACTCTAGTGTCAGTGTAGAAACAGATACCTCCACCTTTCATTTTGCCTGAGAGTATATAGTTACATATATAAATACATATATGTATACATGTATGTATGTAAAATTTACAGCTGCAGTGCAATGTATAAACAGTGTGCAATCTATAAGATGTAGAGCTGATGTCTACGAGAAGAGTCATTTATTTATGGTCGAGTGCAAAGGATGAGGTGGAGTTGAGGACAGCGGATACTTCTGTATCGCTTGCCAGACAGCAGCAAGGTTACTTTAAAGTTAAAGGTTAAGTCTGGTGTTATTCTATAGTTTTGTTCTTGTCAATAAATCCCATTAAAAAGACCAAGACCAACAATGTGTTAGTGTAGCCAAGCTAATTATTTTATTAGACTATTAGTTTATTTTTCCTGTGAGCATGTATGCTCGGAGCTGATGAGTCCCATTTTCTTACGCTCTCTCCGTTCTTTAATACATTACTTTTGTTCACTTAAAATTATAATACAATGTACTAATGAACCTGTCTGTCTAGCCTCCGTTGAACAAACGACCCGTAATTTTCGTTTTATTAAGCTAACTAGCTTTGAGCTAGCTGCGCCAGGGTTGTTCTAATGGGCGCTAATATTAGCGTGCTGCATATTTTATCTTTGTGCTGGCTACAACAGTATGTTGCTTTATAGACTGTGTCATGTGAGTTTGTGTTATGTTTCATAGAATGTGGAGAGACGCAGATGACTCATGGTGTATGATGCCTGTGTTCTTTTTTTGTGAAGGTATGCCTGTTTTAAATATTTACATTAGCCGTGTTTTTGATACTGTTTGGATTATATATTTTGTGAGGGAAATGGGTCAATGTGGGTAAAATAATTTAATTTTTGATCTTTTATGCTGAATGTATTATTTTACATGTTTTTTACTGCATTTTTATACTGTTACTGACACGGTTCGCCGTGTCCTGATCTCTTTCCTCAACTTCTTTATGTGTGGCCGGTTTTTTCCCCCTCCCTTCTGTGCATCTGTCTTACCTGTTTGTGTTGTTCGTCCTCGGAGGGCGTGGCCCCATCATCCACCACCTGCCGCGAGCTCCAGTCTCCTCACCTGGGATCAATCCAATTATCACCTGGCTGTATTTCTACCCCAGCTGCTCACCACTTGCCGCCAGATCATTGCTTCTCACCCACGGGTAGACAGCACTACGGCCCCGGATTACGTTCACCAAAGCTTATTCGAATCTCTGCTTGTACTTACCTGATCTTGTCCATCTCTTCACCTTTCAGGTCATCTGCACCGCCAGAGACTTCCGCCTTTCGAGATCGTCCACTGATCCACGCCCTCCTTCATCCTATGGGAACCTTCGCCCTCTCCCTTTTTCCCCGGACTCTCAATAAACTCTGTGATCTCAGCTTTCTGTGTGTCCCGTATCATGGATCTCAGTGCTAGCACACAACAGTTACACTGCGTTTGAGAGAGTTTTACACTGTATCTGTGCACTTTATACTGTTATGTGATATATATATGTTATACATAAATATTATAGGATGCAGTTTAGAGTGAGCATGTATGCTTGGAGCTGAATGTGGAGAGATGCTGATGACTCGTGGTGTATAATGCCTGTGTTCTTTTTTTTGTGAAGAATAAATTCCCACAGATCTTAAGTTCCAGTGTGCGTCTCACTCATTACCCACACAACACAACGCAGAATAATGAGCGCAGAACTGCGTCCGCTACAAGTGGAGACGTCCAGTGTATTCTGTCGTCCTTTTTATTCTTACTGTTACCCTGTAGTATGTTCACAGGGCGGAGCCCAAGTGCAGTACACAGACACTGGTTTATTTTGACTAAGGGAAGGTGAAAGGGAACCGGTGAGTTGGGGAAGCCCAGGGGTAAAGGAAGTCGGTTGCTGAGGGAAGACGTGGCGTGGGGTCGGATGACTGGCAAGAGGAACGGAGACAGACTGGCAGACGGAGTCGCAGGGAACCTGGGAGGGCCAACCTGCAACACAAGAAACCAGGATTAGCGAAAGCACAAACACCAAACAAACTATCTAACACTGACACAATCACGGAGGCCTGAGAACTTGCTACCATACAAATTGGAGCAATGATCTGGTGGCGAGTGGACCAGGGTAGAAATACTGCAGAGTTGGTGAGTAGCAGGTGTGCAGACTGATTGCGGACTCAGGGCAGGTGATGAGTAGATGACAGCCACGCCTTCCACACAGACACACACACAAAGAGAGACAGCACATGACACAACAGGAAGGGGGAAACGCAAGGGACAATCATGAGCACGGCAGAGCTGTGACATACCCAATCCAATTTTGGAAAAATTTTTATAGTTTAATAAATTTTCACTTGTTGCTTATTTACAATTTTCACAATATTACTGGTTAACAATCTCAAGAATTTTAGTCTAAATAATATCCCTAGTATTATATTTACCGATCCTGGTTTGTCTCTCTAGAATTTGTAAATTCTCAACTTTTTAAAATTTATTTGTAAGATTCAATCAGTTACCTAGTTATATGATTAGATTAGATTAGATTCAACTTTATTGTCATTGCACATGTCACAAGTACAAGGCAACGAAATGCAGATAGCATCTAACCAGAAGTGCATAAGCAGTAAAAGAACATAAATATGAATATAAATATACAGGATATGGAATGATATATGAATATTCACAGTATGTACAGAAAGTATGGGGTGGGTGGGTGGGCGTCAGGGGGCAGAATTCAGCAGGGAGACAGCCGATGGAAAAAAACTGTTCCTAAACCTGGTGGTTTTAGTCCGGAGGCTCCTATAGCGCCTCCCAGAGGGCAGGAGGGCAAACAGTTCGTGTGATGGATGGCAGTAATCTTTGCTGATGTTTTTTGCTCTCCTAAGACAACACTTCCTGTAGATATCCTAATGGCAGGAAGTGGGGCTCCAGCGATACGCTGGGCGGTTTTCACCACCCTCTGCAGCGCCTTCCGGTCCGAGAGAGAGCAGTTCCCATACCAAATTGTAATACAGTTGGTTAGGATGCTCTCGATGGTGCAACGGTAGAAGTTCACCAGGATGTCTGAAGAAAGGTGTTTTTTCTTTAGAGTCCTTAAAAAAAAGAGGCTCTGGTGAGCCTTCTTAACCAGGTAGGTGCAGTTAGTCAACCAGGAGAGGACCTGCGAGATTTAGATACCCAAGAATTTGAAGCTGGTCACACGTTCCACCGCCTTACCATTGATATGGATGGGTGGGTGTGTGTCAGCATTTCTTCTGAAATCCATGATGAGTTCCTTGGTCTTATCGGTGTTGAGCAGCAGGTTGTTCTCATCGCACCACACAGCCAGGCGGTCCACCTCCTCTCTGTAGGCTGACTCATCGTTGTCCTTGATGAGGCCAATCACTGTGGTATCATCCGCAAACTTAATGATGGTGTTAAAGCCATGTACCGGTCTGCAGTCGTGAGTGAAAAGGGAATAGAGGAATGGACTCATCACACAGCCTTGTGGTACGCCGGTGTTGAGGATGAGGGTGGAGGAGCAGTGGTGGTCTGACCAAACACGTTGAGGCCTGTTGGTCAGAAAGTCCAACAACCAGTTGCAGATGGAAGCGCTGATGCCTAAATCTGTCAATTTGGTGATTAGCCTAGAGGGGATGACAGTGTTAAATGCTGAACTGAAGTCTATGAACAGCATTCTAGCGTATGTGTTGACATTGTCCAGGTGTGAGAGGACAGAGTGCAGCGCTATGGAGACTGCATCTTCCGTGCTCCTGTTCTCACGGTAGGCAAATTGGTAGGGGTCCAAGGTGGGGGAAAGACAGGATCTGAGTGCCAGAACCAGCTGCTCTAAACACTTTGTGATGATGGGGATGAGTGCTACTGGATGGTAGTCATTGAAACATGTTGGAGTGGAGTGTTTAGGTACTGGTACGATGGAGGTGGTCTTGAAGCAGGTCGGCACAACAGCATGGGCCAAGGACATGTTGAATAAGTCCGTCAGGACCCCAGCCAGCTCCCCAGCACATGCTCTGAGCACACGTCCGGGGATGCCATCGGGGCCAGCAGTTTTACGTGCGTTGATCCTGCTTAGCACTGTTCTGACATCAGTGAGAGAGAGTGTTCTGCAGTCAGTTCTGCCTTGGATGCAGGCTCCTGGTTGTCCTTGTCAAAACGAGCATAAAAATTGTTAAGCTCGTTGAGAAGGGAGATATCAGAGAATGGGCTTGTATTCACTGATGATCTGAATGCCTTGCCACATACGTCGGGGGTTGGAGTTGGAGAAGTGCTCCTCAACCTTCTGCCTGTAGCAGTGCTTGGCTTTCTTGATGCCCTGCTTCAGGTCAGCCCTGGCTGTACTGTAGGCTTGTACATCTCCTGATCTAAAGGCGATGTTGCGGGCCTTTAGCAGTAGTCGGACATCCCTGTTCATCCAGGGTTTCTGATTTGGGTACATGGTGATCTGTTTCTGAGTGGTAACGCTGTCTATAGTGGTGGAAATGTAGTCCAGTACAGAGGAAGCGTAGCTCTCAATGTCTGTGTGGGAGTGACAGGTTGCCTGAGTGGCAAACATATTCCAGTCTGTGTGTTTGAACCTGTCCTACAACACAGAGTCAGTTCCCTCTGACCACACTTTTATTGACCTCACTGTGGGTTTCACACGTTGGATGAGTGGTGAATACTTAGGGGAGAGAAACAGAGAAAGGTGATCTGACTGTCCTATGTGGGGGAGGGGTGTAGCTTTGTAAGCTCCAGATATGTTGGAGTAAACATGGTCCAGTGTCTTGTTTCCTCTAGTATGGCAGGAAACATACTGATGAAATCTGGGGAGTACTATCTTCAAGTTGGAATGATTAAAGTCACCCGCAAAAATAAAGGCAGCCTCTGGATACGTTGTCTGCTGTTTGCTAGTGGCTGCATATAGTTCTTTCATTGCAAGCTTAGCATTAGCATCTGGTGGTGTGTATACAGCAGTAACTATAACTGATGTGAGTTCACTTGGGAGATAATAAGGTCTACATTTAACCATGAGAAACTCCACATTAGGTGAGCAGTGTCTCATGGCGATGACAGAGTTTGTACACCAAGCTTTGTTTATATAAATGCACAAACCTCCGCCTCTGGTTTTACCGCAGTCATCTGCAGTCCTATCTGTCCGGTGAGTGTGGCGTCCTGCTAATTCAATAGCACTGTCCGGAAAACTACTATTTAGCCATGTCTCTGTGAAAATCATGATGTTGGAGTCCCTAATCTGTTTATTGTTGGTGATACAGAGTCGTAGTTCATCCATTTTGTTCGCCAGAGACCGGACATTAGCGAGGAAAATGCTGGGTAAAGGGAGCCGATGTGGTGTTAGCTTTAGCTTAGCTCATAGCCCTCCGCGCTTACCCCGCCTTTGTTTACAGTCTCGACGCCGTCTGCGAGCACTTCCGCCCGGCCGGGAAGAGTGAGCAGCCTCCGATGTTCTGGAGATCTCCGGGATGAGTCGAAGATCAGCGATAAAACTGTCAGAGTTGCATAGTCCAATGTCCAAGAGCTCCTGCCTGTTGTAAGATGTTAAAGCAGTGCTGTATTGAATGAACAGTCCAGTAAGGAGCAGATAAAACATTGCTAATTTGCAAAGTCTGGAGAGACGCTGAGCCTCGCGTTGTTCACGCGCCGCCATCATAGCCATAACTATTAAATATGAACGGATAACCTAAACAACCTCGGCAGCGCGCTGTGTCTCTGGGTTTGACATCCCTTTGTATAATATACAATTATTACCTCCTGTAATAATTTTACTCAACACCGAAATGTCTACTATGTTGCAATGGTCAAACCCTTAATATAACTCGTCAGTTATATTTTACTCCCAGGTTTTTCCTAAAACCTGTAAAACCAATAGATTTCCAAAATGTATTTACAGATGCTGATCACTGTCATACAACTATTTTTTATTTAATTTTGTTCATTCCATGTAATTTGATTTCAGATTCTCATCCTTAGGTAACTTGATCGCAGCGATGAATGAGTCCGGTTTTGGGTCTCAGGTCCTCACATCTCTACCCGTCCTTTTTGGGGAGGTTGAGGCTGAAGTTAGACTTGAGGTTGCGCAGTCATTGTCGACACCAAGTCCGGAAACCTTCACTTGAGCGATCCCGCCGACAACGCCAAGTTTGTGGTGGAAATCTGAAATAAAGTCTCCGAAACACTTGTCTTTAAATGGTTTATTATTTTAGCTTTTGCAAAAGGGTGCAGCCACACAGAGCACAGGTCCGTCAGTGACTGAGCCAAGAGTAACAGTACAGCAGAACTTTTATAGGGATAAGAGTGAACACCGGTTTCAACCGGTTTGATAAGAGAGGGCACACAGAACCTGATTCAGCTGATTTCAAAAGGGATAGATACTATCTGCAGTCACCTTGACCTATACTGGTAGCACATTCATCACCACAAAAGGAGAGAAGATGGTAGGTTTCTAATGAGCACAGATGAAAGAAACTGTACAAACGCAGACAGCATACAGCATCGACAGGGGAGGCTATAAATCACCCTAATGAGGGATAGTGAGGTTATGGTAGTGCGATAGGAGGGCTGTAAATCTCCCTAATGATATAAGTTTCCAGTTCAAAACAGAGATCAACTCCTGAAGAAATCCTGGTTTCACAGCATCTTCATTCCTAACCAACACACTGCAGAAGCCCACCTGTTACACTAACACACTTCAGTTTCATCAACTGAACATAGTTCACGGCTGAGGTTTAAAACATACAGTATGCGGTGAACTGGGAGGACATTTGGGGATTTGAGGGTGTATTGGGTGCTAAATGTAACTCATTTCTCTTTTGGATCTTTGACACATTTACACACCTCTTGCAGTTTTGTGTCTGCTGCTGAAGCTATAGTTGTTCCAAACCTACTGTGTTTCAAGCAGTGATTCTGGCGACTGTCGTGTGTGTGTGTGTGTCTTGAAGGGGGTACTGGTGACAGCTGAGTACACGTTGACTGAAATGACCTGCCCAACCCCCCTCTCTTTCTGGCATGCCATCCCCCCTTCTCTCCCTGCATAATGATGCATTGTCCACAGGCCACTCTGAGGCCAAGTGAACAACAGGGGCCTGCGGGGACTCTGGGACCAGTCTGAGAGCACCCACGGGATGAAGCAGCAAAGAATAGCAACAGGATTAGAAGAACTGAAGCTTGTGGTGTCTTCAGGAGTAAGTTCTCTGCAATTATTGCATGTCATTTTATTTTGTGTTGTTATTCAGGCAGATCATGTTTCATCTAAGTGCTGAGTCACTTCAGATGCAGTAATAGTAATGACAATTTGCGCTGATGGTTAATACATTGTTCCTGGATGAAAACGAGAGACTTCAGGTTAATTCTGCTTCATTTCAGATAGTTGTCTCAGTTGCAGTGGCTGGTTTCGCTGCTGGAATTCTTAATTCTTCCTGTGTACAGACAGCTTACAGTTCAGTGTGAGCAGTTTAAGATTAAGACCTGCTCCATTTTCACAGTATATACTGTAATGACTAGAACCGTGTATTACACGCTCTATTTCAGTAGTGTAACTTACATTTATATGTAAAATTGTTGGTACTTTATCTGCAATTCTAGTCTGTAGGGTGAGCGTCAGTGGTCCATTCAGATATACTGCAGCTGTTATGGACCTGTAGAAGAGTCCCAGAAAGCCAACACTCACACAGTCCTGTCAGCTTTCAAAGCAAACATTCCTTTGGCATTCTGACCAAACAGCCAACAATGCTTCTTTGGGGCACTAATCAAGGAAAGGATCCGGGCAGGACCGCTATTCAAACTCTTAAACAATCTTAGAAGGTAAACGGCCGTGACAAATGGCCCATAACTGATAAAATATTGTCATCACTAACAAAATGAGTTGAGGACTTCCAAATGCAACAGTTCATAATCTCATGATTTCAGCCTCTGGAGACAATGGAGAATGAATCCACCTTAGACCTTCAGCTGACAGATATCAAATATACTCTTCTCAGTCATATATACATACTGCTGGGATCAGCGTGACTTGGTCCTTCCAGTAATAACAGTAAATCATGCATAAATACTGGTACATTCGGTGCTCCTTCTAACTTCAGATCTTGCCTCATGATCATCAGATTCAGCCCTTTTTATCAGTATCAAAAGTAATCCAGGCAATTTGTTGTTGAGAAAAGAATCTCACCACAAGGTCTATTTAGTAGCTGTTCTGGAGCTTTTAATCATATCACATGATCTTGATCAGTACATGTAGTTTGTCTGAACATCTACAATTCCATGACAACTGGGTAAAGCTACTAAGGAAGATCATGTGACATGATTGAAAGCTCCAGAACAGCTACTAAATAGACCTTGCGGTGAGATTGTTTTCTTAACTGCTATTTTCAAGATTAATTATGAACTCTGAACCTCAGGAGGGGATGGTTGTCTGTTTCCATGGTTACATCACACTTCCTGTCTACATCACCCAAAGGATGATTGAATCCCAAATAACAAAAACTCAAATCGTATTCACCCAATTGGACATAAGAAAAACTGTATTGTTTTAAATCAGTACACATTTTGACAGTACTAGGGCAAAAGTAAAACCAGATCAATAACATAAATTTATAATAAATAAAATAATGTAATATTGTCCAGGAGATATAAGTCAATTAAAAGCCACTTAAAAAGTTGTGGTTTAAAAGAAAATACAGGAGTAGCATTGCAGATTGTGAACGACAATTCATTCAAAGTTTTTACTTTACTTCTTATCCCTGTCAAGATGGAGAAAATTACAGACATCCAACACTTAATATCATCAAAGCAGTCTTTTAGCGCAACCAAACTACAAGAATTGGTAGGCTTGACAGGAAGATATAATTGTGTTTGAGCTGCATAAAAATGAAGCAATATATTATGTCTACTAATAATGTGACCAAGGGGAAGCATGTAAATTGAGAAAAGGAGAGGGTCCAGAATAGACCCTTGAGGCACACTGCAAGAAAGTTTCATAGACGAAGAAATAAAATGACCAAGTCCAACAGAAAAATGCTTGTCAGAGAGACAGGAAACACTCAAGGAAAAAGCCACTAATACCAGCATGATTAGTGAGTCAGCTGAATAAGGTGTCATGATCAACAGTTTTGAATGCAGCCATAAGCTCAAGCAGGACTAATATGGAGCAGAGGCCAGCATCAGCTGCTAACAGGAGGTCATTTGACACGCAAGACAAAGCTGTCTCTGTACTAGGCCCAAACCAAAAACCAGACTGGAATTTCTCAAACAGATGGGGATGTTGGAACTCATATAACTTATCAGTTGGGTATAAACCACTTTTTCCAAGACCTTTTGAGAGAAAACAAAGTTTGGAGATAGTTAATTAGAATAGAAGGGTCAACGCTTGGCTTTTTAAGATGTGGGTGGACCAGGGCATGCTTGAAATAAAGTGGTACAGAGCCAGTAGAAAGAGAGGAGTTAATCATTTGACAAATGCGTACTCCCAATAACCTATTTTAAATATTTAACAGGAAGACTGTCAAAGGAACATGTGGAGGAGTTCATATGGGGCACAATATCAACAAGAGTATGACAAGATAACAATTGAAAACATCTCAAACTTGATGTAACACTGGGATTTAAATCACAATTCCTGGAAACAATTTGACTTATAATACTGTCATCTCAGAAAAGGAAAATTTTTCACAATCAGAAGGGTTCAAGAGCATGTTTCGGAGCAGCAAGAAGATGGTCAGTAGTTTTGAACAGGTAGCACATCTAGGAAGGTCTTTGCTATTCAAAAGTATAGTAGCTCAACATTAGCAAAACTCTAGGCTTTGTGAATGGAGCATTTAATAAATTGCATCTGAGAACAGGGCTGTAGTCAGGACTTGAGACTTTGTGAGGTCATGAGCTCCCCCAGTGCAACCCCTCTTAGACAATTCTGACCAGACACCAAAAGGAAGGCCTCTCAGAGTTTTTTCTATATTTTGATGTTCCATTTTATTTATTCAAACATGCAATTAATATATTCTTTTATTGGTGACAAATTGTGAATCCTTTATTTACACGTTCATTTATTTATTTTATTGACTTAGTAGTGAAATTTAAATATACTGGGTCTAATACTGGTAAAATACCAAGAACATATCCTCAGTGTTCTCACTGGTAGTTATGGTAGTATGGCCCTGTTTGGGACACAGTAACAACATACTGACACTGGTAAAGGAAACCCTCCATTCTCCTCTCTTGATGTCAATAGGTAGTCTCCATGTTTGAGCTGAGGATGTCTCTGCAGTCTCTGATAATGGCTCTTGCCTTGGTCCTGGTCTTCCTGGGCCCCTGCCCTGGCATGGCCGCCCCTCCAGGTGAGCCAGATGATGACACTTTTGACCTTGAGAACTACAACCTGAACAGTGAGATGGACTGGGAAAACCTGGACGTCAACATTTATGGAGACAGTTATGATTATGATGACTTGGATCAAGAGGTGAGGGGGAGGAATGGATGGAACACGTACACTCACTGGCCACTTTATTAGGTATACCTTGCTAGTACCGGGTTGGACCCCCTTTTGCCTTCAGAACTGCCTTAATTCTTCATGGCATAGATTCAATAAGGTGCTGGAAACATTCCTCAGAGATTGTGGTCCATATTGACATGATAGCATCACGCAGTTGCTGCAGATTTGTCGGCTGCACATCCATGATGCGAATCTCCCGTTACACCACATCCCAAAGGTGCTCTATTGGATTGAGATCTGGTGACTGTGGAGGCCATTTGAGTACAGTGAACTCATTGTCATGTTCAAGAAACCAGTTTGAGATGATGTGAGCTTTGTGACATGTTGCGGTATCCTGCTGGAAGTAGCCATCAGAATATGGGTACACTGTGGTCATAAAGGGATGGACATGGTCAGCAACAATACTCAGGTAGGATGTGGCATTTAAACAATGCTCAGTTGGTTCTAAGGGGCCCAAAGTGTGCCAAGAAAATATCCCCCACACCATTACACCACCACCACC
>LKNJ01007470.1:0-12341 GCA_002120245.1 Maccullochella peelii | reverse complement strand
GGAGAGGAGACAAGGCGAGGAGAGGAGACAAGGAGAGGTGACAAGGAGAGGAGAGGAGACAAGGAGAGGAGAGGAGATGAAACAGGAGAGGAGACAAGGAGAGGAGACAAGGAGATGAAACAGGAGAGGAGACAACACAATATTTTGTCCACACAGTGTTTATATTTTTTTATTTTCGGTGCTTTATACTGTGACTGTGTTTCTGAATGTGCATTGTTTTGGGTTTTTTTTTCAGTCGACTGTTGGAGGAACAATTTCTTAAAGAATAAGAATAGTTTTTCCTGGTTTTAGAGTTGCTTTGGTTCACTCATTGTTTCTTTCACGCGCACTTTGTTTGGTATAAATAAAAAATAAAAAGTTAATGTAGCGAGACATAAAAACCTGTCTCACTAGCTGGCTTTTGTCAAGCCACCTGGACTTACCTGTTCGTTGTTCCCTTGAAGGTTAGTTGTGGTGCAGTTAACGAAGGCGGAAATTCGGACGACGGGAAACGAACGCAAAGCGATTTAGGACGGTTTTAGAGTTTTGTTTTTGCTTTTTTAACACACACACACACACCTGTGTGACATACCTCAGGTGGGTTTGAACCCACGTCGCCAAGCAGCATCCTTCCCTACTGGACCATCAGCACTGGCAAACACCAACATCCACAAAGAGAAAGCAGATCAGACTGAGGGAGGAACCTGCAGACCTGCACAAGATTCACCTCCATTAATCCTGAGACAGGAAGAAGTCTTTAAGTTTAAAAGTCCAAACATGATAATCAGAGCAACCTGGATCCTGGATCAGGATCATTGTTGAACCATTATTATTGTAGCTAAGAGCTGAATTTTGCTGTCAGTGATGAATGGATGAGAAAGATGGACTTTCTGGCTGTCGAGTCGGATCAGTTCAAGATTCACACAATGTTCTTTTTTAATTGCTACAGATGGATTTTCTGGACTTTTGAGTGGCGTGAATGCGATGAACTGTCTAACAAATGTCTTCTTAATTAAGAAGTCAAACCCACGTTGTCCCTGTGTCCTCTGTGGACTAGTGGTTAGGGGTCCTGGTTTTCACCTGCATGACCTTGGTTCAATTTCTCTTGTAAGAAAAGATTTCTTTTCCCACAACGGAAATTAAATCAAGTTCTGCTGGTTCAGACTTAACCTCTAAATTTAGAACAAATGTCATCAACAACTATGATTGGCTATCTGTCCGGTCCGAGGTGGGACCTTTGTTCGTATTTTGTTGTTGTCTTGTAGATTTGAAGTTTTGCACAATTTTGTCAATGCAATATTTTGTTGGATAAAGTATGGAAGCTTTATATTACATTTGTATGGCATCAGCAAAACTTGATATATTAACCATTTGGTCTGTTTTCAGCTACAACCGGCTCTCTTTAGCGGTGTGATGAGATTTTACTGGTTTGGTCTTTAACTGGGATTTATTTACAATAAGAAAAGCATAGAATACCAAACTGATTAACTCCAACCAGGCTCAAAGGGGCCCCGCAGGCACTTTACTGTCTTATATTTTGGCATTTTCAGACACTTTGTCTTTGCATTTTAAACGCCATTGCCCATCAGCTGTTGGCTTAGTGAGTAAAGATGTAATCTGGAGGTTGTGGGCTCAATGGTTTTGCTGTATCCTCTTTCCTTCATGATTTTCTCTGACTCTCTCTGGTGATTTTGGCTCTGTTATCGGTTATTTTTACAGTATCAACAATCTGTTATCTGTAATCAACACTTTGGCTTTTTAATCTTTCTTCTGCAAGATGTTCATGAACATGGATGGATTCATGGCACTGCAGCAGCGCAGCTTCAGCCACATGTTATTGTGAGTAAAACGATGATGGGCAAGGAACACTCCCTGCCTCTCGTGCAGCTGCAGCAGTGAAACGTGATGCAAGAGCAGGAGGTGGAGAAGTGCTCTTGTGGGGAAGAAGGAGTTTGCGTGCATCTAAAAATAATTTGAACAACAATAATTCCAGAGGTGGGCGGGGTCTACCTGGCCACAGGCAAACTGACAACACCTACTCTGCACATATATAAACAGTGTGTGTGCTGAATTTAGATTCAGACTGGTGATGGAGACAGACTTTCAGAGGGAGAAAGAGAGAATCTGACAGAGAGAAGAGTAGAAAATAAGGGCTGATGCAAGAGAAGCAGAGGCAGAGTCTCTGATAACAACCTGGAGAAGACTGAGGGAGCAGCAGATGCTACGTGACGACAGCAGCATCTGAAGGTTTCTGCCATCTTGATGGAGAGACATCAGTGTTAAGGCTGACAGAGCGAGAGTTTAAATACTGCAAACTCAGCAGCAGACAGTCCTGAAAAGACTCCTAATAGTAAAAGATCATCAAACACGACCATGCTTTCCTCCTCCTCCTCCTGCAGACCGCTCCCTGTGGCCCTGGGACCTTTGGAGGCAACCAGCACCAGCACCTTCACCTGCTGTTCCTGTTCCTCCTCGCGTCCCTCTCCTCCCCGGGGTCGTCGCCACCGCCGGGTCCTGTACCCGGCCTCTCAGAGCAGGAGGCCCCCGCAGAGGGAGGCGCCGGACCAGGCCCACCGCTGGCTGCTGCTTCTCTCTGCACTCGTCTTCCTGCAGATCTACACTGAAGAGACGCACACCTGCACAGGTCGGTCTGCACACATTGATACATCAACCATTTATATTATTTCTGAATGAATTTTGTGCAATTGTAACAATAGAGGAGATGAGGAAAAAAATGTCTGCGCTTTTACAAAAAATGTTCTCTAAGGTGACTCTAAGGTTTTGGCAGGGCCATGTGTAGTTTGACTATATTAGCTAGGTTGTTAGCTTAGCTAAATGCATATTACATAGTAAATGTACTGTATATACTAATTCTAACCATATAAAAGTGTTAATTTTGGCACCTGATTGTGATTTAGTATTAGTCGAAGACATTTGCTTAGTAATTAGTTCATTTGTAGTTTTAGTTTTCGTCTCATTTTTTGTTGTGAAAAAAAGGTCAACAAATATTTTTCATCATACTTTTCATTGACTGAATTAAGACTGCCGTATTGTATTGACTGTATTTGCTCCGACTCCCTAATTTTGTCTTTTAACTTCCTGTCTACGCCGGACATGGGAATGTGTTTCGTTGTGTACTTTACCATCTGCTGATTTAGTTTTAGTCGTAGATCTTAAATGTTGTATCTGTGTCTTCTGTTGTGAACTCGCAGAGCTCCAGAGCCAGTGCCCGGTCCCGGCACCATCTGAGCCCCAGGAGGGTGAAGGGAGCCTGGGCACAGCGCAGCAGAGATGGACAGGGGAGGAGCCCTGGAGGGGCCAGATTGTGGGTGGAGCTTCAGAGACTCAGATGGAGTGTGTGGTGGCGTGACGGAGGAGCAAGTCCTTTTCACTCACGCCATCTTGAGTCCCCAAAGAAACTGAATGCACTCAGAGGGAAGCGAGATAGAAGAGGCTGCAGACACGTCAGTCGAGGATCACTTCTTCGTAAAAACTAGTTCGATCCATATCAGACTGGGAGAGACAGTGTCACATGTCGGGGTCTTACATGACAGCAGTGTTGAAGTGTTGGATTGAGTCATAAGACTTTTTCTGTGAATAAATGATCATGATTCTCTCAGTTCTATCAGTGGTTGCACAAACGTTTATTGGGGGGTTGTAGGTGACCTCTGACCTTTGACCTCTGTGCGTCTGGGTGCACGTAATGTTGCTGATTTAGGACACGAGGCCACGCTGATATTTAGGTGATATTTCTCCCTGGAGGAGAATCTAAAAACCTTAAAGTGCAGCGACCGGTTCAGCTGATATGCAGACGACGATGTGCTCTCTCTTTGTAAAGGACTGGATGTAAAACCATCAGGCGCAAACAGAAACGTGTTCATTTCTGTTAAACTGGCAACAGAAATAGGCTTTTTAGGACAGTTCTGCAGGACATTAATGATACATCAAATATAAGAACTGCTTAAATCTGTATTACTTTTGAATTGTACAAAATTCTAATAAATCATCATTAACTGTGTTTGTGTTTGTTTGTGTGCAGCGGTGGTAGAAAGAACTGTCCTTATGCTACTTTATACTTCTCCTGCACTACATTTCAGAGGGAAATATTGTACCTTTATTTGACAGCTAGAGTTACAAATTGACTGATTATGATTTTACACACAAAATATATAATCAGCTTATAAAATATGATCAGTTATAGATAAAAATGGCCCCAACTTGACCAGCTTCAACATTAAAGTGCTAATATAACTGACTTATGAGTAATTTTACTTTTGATACTTAAAGTACATTTTGCTGATAATACTTGTGTACTTTTACGTTAGTAAGATTGATTTGAATGCAGGGCTTGTACTTGTAGTGGGCTATTGATACTTTTATTTAGGTAAAGGATGTGAATATTTCTTCCACCACTGGTGTGCAGTACAAACTCTTGAATAATCAGATGATGAACTGAACAGTTTCTGGTTCAACCTGCTCTCCGCTCCGAAACCCGACAGCGCTGCCAACCAATTCAATTCAATTCAGTTTTATTTATATAGCGCCATATCATAACAAAGTTATCTCAGGGCACTTTGTCATAAAGAGCAGGTCTAGACCGACTCCTTATGTGTACAGAGACCCAACAATTCCCACCAAGAGCAAGCAGACACAACCAACATTCCAACGTTTCCTGAGGCAGTCTGGGAAACTGTGTGAGGCCTGTGTGTGTGTGTGTGTGTGTGTGTGTGTGTGTGTGTGGGTGAGTGTGAGGGGGTGTTAACATTTTGCTGAGGGGCCTTTGAACTGAGGCGGTGACTTAGAAAGACGAGGTAATCCCTCGTTCAGCCCACACAGGCTGAGAAAACAAACACACACAAGTCTGAGACTATCCGAGGAAATATGTGAGCGGCTGGTTTCAGCGTGTGAGTGTGTCTGTACATGCCTCGGTATGTGAACACCAGCTGACTACACTGAAGTTTAATGCTTTAATTTACTGTATGTACCATGTTTAGTCAGATAAGACAAGACTTTATTGATCCTAAATTCATGTTAAAGCAGGAAAGAAAGGCTGAAGAGGTAGGGAACTATGTAAAATAAAAATAAAATAAATAACATCATAAATATACCTGAATTTATTCAAATATATATGTTCAAATGTTGGTCAGTGCAACGCAGAAATCCTTACTGAAGTAATATAGTGACTTGCTTAGAGTCATATTGAAATAGAAACAGGTAGTGTATGTACTATACAGACAATGTAAATAAAATATATGAAAATATATACAGCAATGCAATATATAACATTTGTGCAATAATATCATCATGCATGTACTATATATCATAATATAAATAGAATATAGAATATAATGTAAGATAATATATTGTAAACAGTAAATAGTGATATTCAGGGGTGTTAAAAGTCATTAAAATTAAGCTTAAAATACTTCTTAAAGTATCAGGTATTAAGTGGATTTAACACATGAAGTATCAGAAGTTAAACTAAGTTATGTTCAGTCAAAAACATGTGATTTTGTCTTAAAAATATACATTCTTTGGATGGTGGATGGATGATTATTTTTATTGTTATTTAACCAGAAAACGAGATGAAAGATCTCTTTTGAAAGAGCATCCGGGTCAAATTAGGCAACAACAACAACAACACAAGAAAACACATAATACATATCACAATTAAAGTTCATGTGACTGTGAAATCATATAGAAAATAGAAAATAAGAGTCAAATAAAAGATTTGAACCTAGAAACATCTTGTGAAAACAAACGAGACCAAACTGAAACTATCAGATTATATTATTATTGAAGACATCAGGTTATAGATCTCAGAACATATAATTTAAATTCACAGAACAAGAAGAATTTTATATCTTTTATAATAAATGTATGATGGAAGTTGGACGGAGAGAAAAGAGACAGCAGAGATTCAAACACTCTGCCTGCAGACTAAATGATGTCAGTGTGGATTTGTAATATTTCTGTCTGTTCGGTCATATAAAGCGCCTGAGCTCACCGTGTTGTTCGTTAGCATGAACACAAACATCACGTCACCGCAGAAGAAGACAGTGTGGTGACAGACAGACAGACAGACAGACCTCGTCTCTACTGAAGCAAAGACTCTAAAAGGAAACCTCTGCAGCTGAATATGTGCATGTCCAGTCTGCGCTGGCGGTCTGTCCCACTCTGCCTACATATACCAGCATGCATTGTGCGTGAGACTGTTAACAGAAATCCTTCAGACCAGACCAGCTGAGGGAGTTAGCGTGCCTGCCTGGCTGCTGTGGAGGAATGCAAAATAAATGTTCTTTAACTTTAAGTTTTTGTTTTCTTTTAATTTCCCGAAACAGTAGTGCAGTCATTGCCTTTACTGTGTACTCATAGCTTTTCCCACCATGCTAACCCCTTTTAGCAATAGAATCATCAAGAAGACACATTACATTTCCTCCATTAGATATTTCTCATGTTAACAATGAATAAAACGTGTATGTAAAGGGAGGTCACATCCAGCAGCAGCCAGACAACCACCTCTGGGTGAGCAGGCTGCATACACAAAACATCTTATTTCTCCCCTTAAATCTGTTAAAATCGCAGGAAGCTACTGAGAAGAGGTCCACAATATTGTCCTGTTAATGCCGCTTGAGTGCCAGTAAGGTTCTGCAAAACTGGCAAAGATGTTTTCTTTTGTAGTTTGGAGAAGAAAGTGGAGTATGTAGCAGCTGCCGAGTCGGTGGAGACCAAACCAGAGCTAAAAAGACAGCGAATATTGAACTTAAACTGATCAGGTGTTAGGATCTGTGGTATTGATCTAGTTTTGGTTATGTTATGGTTTATGTTCTGGTATTATTGAAAGTCTTGCTTTATGTTCATTATATGTTCTTGCACTCTTGTCTTGGCTTTTGAGTTAATCTTGGTCTTGTTATGGTTTAAGTTCTGATCTTATTTTGAAAGTCTTGGTCCATGTTCCTGTGTGTTCTTGTCCTCTTGTTCACCTGTTCCCCATTACTCACCTGTGTCTGTTTCCCTTCGTTAGTCTTTTTCTATTTATGCCTGTCCCTTCGCCTTGTCTGGTCATGTTTGACACTGCTGTCACTGTTAGGTCTCGTGCTGAAAGTTTAGTGTTTTGGTTTAGTTCTTCAAGTTCCACGGTTCATGTTCTTTGCTCCTGGATCACCGGTTACTGGACTTTTTCCACGCTCCTTGCAAGAAACCTTTTGTTCACTGTTCTGCAGACCATTCCAGGTTTTGTGTTTTGGACTTTCCTGTTTCATGCTCTTGCCTACCTGCATCCACACAAAGTAAGATCAATAAACCTGTTTACCATTTCAACCTCGAGTATGTCTGCATTTGGGTCCAACCTCCACAACCCCGTAACCCCTCATCCTGACTGATACCACCTAGTTGCCACACAACCTAACATCAGGTCTCCAATAGGATCATGTTGCTCTTTGTCTGCTGGATGTGGAAGAAGGCAGCTGTTTGCTAACATGTTAGCATCAACTCCTTTATGAGATGCTAATGGGTCAGAGCTAAGTGTCTGCCAGCTTCTGCCTCCTACTGGCAAAAAACATCAATGATGGCAGCTTTAAAGAAAATCTGTTTTATTTCGGTTAGTTTCAGAGATTTGAATATGTGGCATTTTAATGAAAGAAGTGCGCAAGCAGCTGTTTGTAAGGCAGCAATAAATAGAATAAATGAATGACTTGTTCGTAGGAGTGACATGCAGATAAACAAAACAAATTTAATTTAATCTGACGTCTTTGAGAGTTTCATACAAGTTGTGAATCAGCTGGTGTCATCAAGAGAGCCGGTGATCCTCACTGTAAACACCCAGCATGATCTCAGACAATAACGCCGCTGCAGAGAGCCGTATATAGACGTGCACACACACACACACACACACACACACACACAGGCAGGAGTGAGTGTTGTGATGGATTCTGTCACCGTGTCAGAGTGACTCCTCAAGTGACTGACGAAGACGAAGAAGACGTCCCGTCACCACAGAGCAGGATGACAGTTTGATGAGCACGACAGTCAGTTTCTATCAGAAATGTGTGTCTGTGTGTGCGTGCGTGTGTGTGTGTGTGTGTGTGTGTGTGTGCTGTTCATACGTGTTTAAGTTTGTGTTGTGAATCACAGCTGTGTTGAAAGAAACAATTGGCAGAACAATCAGGACACATACTCACTGCAGGTGTGTACAGGTGTATGTGTGTGTGGTTCCCACAGTGCTTCACATAAAGTCAGTGAAAATTTCAGTGAATATTGAAAGTTTATTATTTTTTATTTTTAGTTTAATATTTTTTCATACTTGGTGTGTTCAGTTACATCTCAAAAGCTTTTTGATAATATCACATTAGTTATTCAAAAAATAAAGTACCGCCTGCATTTGCTGTATTTTCTTCTTTGTCATTAAACCAACTTTAGACTGAAGATGCACATAGAAATATTATCTTCTGTATTTAGGATGTTGCGAAATAATGATGACACACCTCATTGCAGCGCCTGTAATCTGATATCTTGTAATTTGCATGTTTTCTTCAGGACTTACAATACTTCAGTGGAAACAGTCCACTGCTTGGTGTCACATTCCTTTGTGCCTCCAGCAGCAGAAAAGCTGAAGGCGTTGCTTCTTTATTGCTCTGCAGGAATGTGTTTTATGTGCATTGTCATCATGAACTTGTTGAGTCTCATTCTCCGAGTGGCTGCTATCTCAGTGTGAGCAGTTCGACCCTCTTCTCCACACAGAACTTTGATACCGAACCTTTCTGCAAAGTCCTGAAGAACGCTCAACGCCACTGTTTTTTAAATCATTTATTTCTACACCGTAGCCTCCCGGTGATGAAGGCCTGCATGCATCTTATAGTCACAATGTTCTATATACACCTGAGTATCCCACATGTCTTTCCTCCAGATGTTAGGACCTGCTGCAGGGATTTGCTCTCATTCAGACCCCAGAGCATCAGTGAGGTCCAACACTGTTGGTGATCAGCTTTGGCTCACAGTCGGTGTTCCAGATGATGCTGTATGGGGTTGAGGTCAGGGCTCCGTGCAGTCAAGTCCTCCAACACCAAACTGTGAAAACAGTTCTTTGTGGAGTTGCTTTGTGCATGGGGGTCGTCGTCATGCTGAAACCGGAAAGAGACAAACACAAACAGATGACACCAAGTTGGAAGAACACTTACGTGATACAAAATCATCAGGTCAAACTGTGAGAAGTTCAGTTTATGGAAACTTGAACCTCTGCAGGTTATTTCTGACGTGACTGGAACGAATCCAACAGTGACAACCTGATTCTGCTTTTGTCGCACATGAAACTTCTACCTGCCTTCCACAGAAAACTGCCAGCAGGAAGTTCAGCTGTCAATCAGCAACACAATCAGCACTGTTACTGTAAAAGGGCAAATTTAAACACCTGCAAGGGGGAAACATTCCTGCGCTGCCATGCAGGTTCATTACAGAGCAGAGAATCAGAGCAGGGTAATCAGATCAGCTCAGGGGCTTCCTTCATCCACCTGAGCACAAAACAGCAGCAGGTAAATCCTCTTAGATTTCCTGACTGGCTTGAAGCCTGACTAGGCTCCAGTTTACAAGACCTTTTCTTAAGGTGAATCTTATTGTCACTCTAAACGTCATTTGTAGTTAAGTCTTTCACACAAGAACAACAAAAAGTGCTTCTTAAGAACACGTTTTCTCGTCTCACGTCTTCATCAGTTAGTTTTTTCCATGAAGGCCTCTCTAATCCCAAGACTGCAGGCTGGAGGCATCATGTGACCCATTATTCTCTTGCATGTTCTAACTGGAGGTATTAAGACAACTGAACATGGTGTTCCAAGATGGTGGACATTGATTACGCCCCGTGCACATACCAAAAAAGTTCCTGATTTGTTTCCTGGTTGGTGCATGAATGTGTCTTTCCCTGAACCCTCTGGTCACACACATGGGGGAAGTTTTACAGGCATTATGGTTAAAAACTCCCAAAACAATTATTATTGTTGATAATTATGAAGTAATTATTGACCTTGTTTGCAGTTTGAGGCGTCCTGTCTCCTAGAAATTACGTCAACATCATTTGTTACAACTTTATATAACGATGTAGGAAACGTCATGCCGCCTGATGATGTACAGAAAGTATTTGCAGAATGTTCACTGACAACATATTTCATTTTTTCCCCACCAAATAGGCAGAAAAAGTCAGCAGTGACTTGAGACACAATGTGTTCATCGACACGATGATAAGTGCTTTTGTTTCCTGAACCTGACCACAGAGAATAAACAGGAAGTGAATCCAGGTCAAATATTTTCTAATGCGGTAAATACCTTTTGGGCAACAGGGGATTTTTTGGGTGTCAAACTGGCTTACTGGGACAAACTGGCTGCAAGGCTGAATCCAACTCTGCTAATACTTCCATGACCTTTGAAACGTTGCATTAAAACAACAACGAGCAGGTTTTAGCTGTCACTTCATGAATTCTAGCTGCAGGATAAAGATCTAAACAGCTGTTTATTCCCCGACATGTCCTCACAGCGGCCATCTTGGCAGCAGCTGTGCTCGTGTGCTGCTGCTGTGACATTTACCGTTCAGATCTCCGTGGTGATGAGTAGTACATCATGTCCTCCAACAGCAGCGGTGTTCGACGCCTCGGGCTGATCTAGAATACATGGTACAGTCGAGTTTCTGATCTGACACCTCTATGGTTAAGGTTTGGTCAGGTTTAAGCAGTTATAGGAAAGCATCATGGTCACAGTGAAAAGAAACCAACACTGACTGTTCATAGGAAATGAATGTTTTGTTGACCCGTCCATCCACCACAGCCTCCCTCCGCCTGCCGACATCCTCTTCTACTCCCGATAGACAAGAGTCATAATTCCTGAACTAATTGCCCAGAAAGAAAAGCATCTATCATTTCTTTTATTTTGTTAATTTCCTGACACTGAGCAGCACCACCATTATATTTTGAAAAAGCAGATTTCCATCGATGAACATTTCTAGCTACAGTCTGGGGTCCCTGTAGCAGGTGATTTATTTAACTCTAATTTAAAATAACAGTAAGATCAGTCACTTTTCTTGTTTTATTAAATGCATTATTTTCTACATTAGTTTTTGCTGCATGTTTTTCACTCTAAAGCACATTAGGTTTACTCGTGATGCAATCAATACATTTCCCCTTGCCTTGCCTCATACAGCGGATGATCTGATGGAGCATCACTGGAAATCTGTTGATGCAACTAAAATATTTTCTGCTTGCACCGAATTTTCAATGTGAGAAAATAAAGACACATAAATAGAGAAAGAACAGGGATCTGTATGGTTCTACAGTGGTTTTATTTCTTTTAGGTGTTTTGTGAGGAGATGAGTGGAAACTGTGTTCAAAATACAACAAAAAGAAATGAATTTGGGTTATAAAATCGTCTCTTTACTTGAATTTCAGAGCTCAAAGTTTCAAAAAATGCAAGTCACTCTTCCCTCTGAAAAGTCCTGGTGTGCTGAGTAATGTGTTTATGAAGGAAGGACCTACGTCAACATCTGAAAGTGTGTTTGATTTTCACGACAGGAATATTTTTGTCAGAGCAGATGATCAATCGGTGCTCGAACTCAGAGGCCTCTGGGATTTTCCAGTCATCTGTTTGAGTCCAGCGGTTACAGGAAGAGAGAAAAAAACTAAGCAGTGACATGGCAACACGACTTAAAACCTCCTGTGTGTTTTTTCTCTCCGTGGACATCAGAGCTGGTGCCGCTGATGTCGACCGGCAGGCAGAAGTTGCTCAGAGCCAGGAAGTCATCTGTTTGGTTAGCTGAGGTCGAGGTTAGCTGTTAAAAGCAACACGTTTCTGGACGGTTCAGTGGCGCTCTGTAAACCACTTCAGCTCTCCTCAAACCAGAAACAGCTCCCCCCACTCAGACCTGCTGGTCCAGTCAGATCAAGGTGGAAAATGACAAAAATGCAGAGAAAACTTTGTGCTCTGGAGGCGAGAGGCCAGAACCTGCTGTCCAACACTTTACACAGCGAGGCTCGAAACACAGTGAAGGTTTTAAGAAAGTTTCTATTAATAAACTTTCTGCCAACAGTTTATTTATTCAACTACAGCAAAACCTTTGAAACATGTGACCTGGTTTTGGGGGGCAGAGTGTGGGATATTTTATGTATGCAATGCTAAAATGCTAAGGTCAATCAGGTGGAATTGGCAGGAGATATACAGATAAAAGGCAAAGTTAAAATGACAATCAGAGAGGAGGACAACCAGGGTCAGAGAGAGCCACTGGGTGATTATGCAACACTGCTAGAGCAGGACAGACAAGTGGGCAGTGATCCATTTGAGGCGGAGGATAGAGCACAGTTTCAACAGGTAACAAGAAAAGAAAAAGCAAA